>JAOQMM010000006.1:14404544-14417230 GCA_027563515.1 Erythroxylum platyclados
CGATAATTTTTTTATCGTATCAAAATATTATTTGCGACGATTTACGTAGAACGTTGTAGATAATGTTTTGCTACTGGGCTTCAGCGACGATTGGTTTGACGAATTTTTTCGTTGCTTATTACTTTTACCAACGTTATCATCTCTTTTGTCGACGTTTGTTTTCGTTGCTAATTACTTCATCTGTTGTAGTGTTGGAAGATAACACTGCTACGATGAAAAGAGTAAGATTTGTTAGGATTTGTGTTAAAGTCTACATTAAATCATAAATCCTAAGAATCAAAAGACTCATGGAGCTCATAAAAGACCAAATATTCGTTATTTATTAGTAGAAACCTTCTCTTAAAAAAAATAAAGAATAGAGTTTCACTAGAAAAGTTTTATCAGATGAATTGCAAAATCAAAAGGTCCATAAAGGAAGCTCCTCCTATTCAAGATATAGTTAAATGCACTCATATGATTAGCCTAGATATTTATGTTCCCTCCTTAACTATAACAAGTAATTCTTGAAGAATAGCTAGTTGATGGAGGACAAGATCAATGCTATTGATAGATTTTTAAAAATTGTGCTAAATTCAGTTGAGTGTTATACCCTTGAGATTCCCAAATAGATGTTGGCTAATCTGGAGTTCCAAGTGTACATTGCTAGTTTGGTTGGTAAGGATAGTTTGGAAAAGAACAATGAATTTGGACATTCTGCTAAATGTAACCCGAGTAAAACTTTCACAAAAAGGAAACCTATAAGGAAATTCAAGAAGAAAGGGTCCTAAAGGTTTACTTTAATCTCATGCTTTAAGCTTAGAATACCAGTGATATAAATTGCCCTAAAAAAGAAGTAGATCATGGATATTTATCATCTATCTAAAAAGTTTGGTTTGATATAACTTCTGGAGATTAAAACCAAGAAGAAAAAAAATTAATCCAATAAATAGTTGTTTTGAAAGATTTGTATTGTTTTTTTTATCATCAATCACATTATAATAGGAGAATCATTGTGGCTTACAATCTTGATAGAGTGACCATATATTAGGTTAATAATCTTTGATCAATTTATTCATATGATGATCAATACAAACTAGGATCTCAATGCTTTTAGGGTAACCTTTGTGTATATTGTGAATAATGAATTCCAAAGGAATTCACTTTACGGGGGTTGTCTAATCTTAGCTCCACCATGAATTTCCCTTAGTTAGTGTTGTGGGATTTTAGCATTACTCTATTCTTCAAAAAGGTTAAATGTGACATACTCAATTATAAAAATAAAAATTAAAGTTTCAAAGATAGCATGACTATAGTACAATTAATATACTTAAAGATATAATGGAGCTTATTATACTTAGAACAATAAACATGAAGGAAGATGGTTCGTTTGAAAGAAACTTGATTGATCTCTGGTTAACTTCCTATGGCTCCCCAACTTTACCAAAATTATGGCACATGTCCATAATGACCTATGCTCTGATCATTGTCCAACTAAGGTTAGGTTGGGCATAAAATCAAGTAAAAGCAATCATCCATTCATATTCAATAAGTTTATTACAAATATGGAGGGTTTTGAAAAAAGATGTTATAAGAGGTTTGAATTACCATATAGAGGGATTTTAATTTTATAAGTGTGTCAGGAAACTTAAGGTAGTGAATTATGAATTGAAAAAGCTTTATAATGATAAGTTCAAAAATACTAATTTACCCATCACAAGAGCCATAGAAGATCGTTGCAACATTTAGAGGAGTATGGACCTTAAAACCAATGATGAAGCAATAATCAAGTAAAAAGAAAAGGAAGCTCTTAAGGTCTATAAACAGGAACTAGAAAACCATTATTCCTTGTTGAAACAAAGCGCTGAAGTTAACTGGATGAAGGCAGGAGATAAGATCACTAGATTTTTCCTTAATGACATTCTCAGCAGAAAGAACTCGAACAAGATACGTTTTCAAATGAATAAAAATGGAAAAACATTTAGGATCAAGATGAACTTAAAGAGTTACACAAAATCATTTTTAGGAATTACTTACGCACTTTCAATATTACTTGCTTATATCTTCATAAATTAAGGGATTTTACTCCAAAAGTTCTATCTCATTAGCTTAATAAGGATATGATTATACCATTCTCTTTGCTAAAGATTAAAGAAACCTTCTTCAATATGAACCTTGAAAAGTGTCTAAGGCCAGATGGATTTAACGCTTTTTTCTTTCAAAAAAATATGGGACTTGATAGTTGTTCTAGTGATTAAGATTGTCATAAAGTTCTTCACAAATGGAATATTGTTAAGTAAGTTGAACAATAATCATCTTATTTATTTCCTAAAATTCCTAGTGTAAGTTCCCTCAATAATTTCATGCTTATCTCATGTTGTAATATAATTTATAAGATCTTTTTAAACTACTTACTTTAAGGTTAAGAGTAGTGTTAAAGAGTTCAAGGAGGAGAAGTGTTGGGAACAATCTTTTGCTAGCTCAACAATTATTCAAGGGCTATAAGAATAAGAGGCCAACAAGGAGTTGTTTTTTAAAGATTGAATTTCATAAGACATTAGATTCAGTTAGTTATAGATTTATTTTAGATTCGTTAACTACATTTGGATTTCCATCTAAGTTCATCCATTTGATTGAAATTTAGGTATGTTCTCCCTTATTTGCAGTACTTATCAATAGTGAGGCAACCAAATCTTTCAAGGGGATTAAGGTAGAGGGATCCTATATCCCTATAACTAATTATTATTTGAATTAAGGTCCTCATTTGTTTGATTTCTTAGAATGTTAAGTAAAGGCAGATATTTAAATTTTATTATAAATGCAAGAGGGTATGACTAATCAACATCTTATTTGTAGATGATCTACTGCTTCCCTATAGGGCAGAAAATGGCTTCATAAGTTTATTAATGGACTTACTAAATATGTTCAATAGGTTATCTAGTCTTATAATTAATAAGAATAAGAGTTAAATATCTATTTCCTCTTATTAGAAGAAACTCTTCAGCTCACTCACCACAAGTTTAAGATTAAGAGATTAAGAGATGTCTTTTAAATATCTTAGAATTCTAATTTCAAACAAAAAATTATCCTATCAATATTGACAATCACTCATTGACTCTATTAATAGGAGAATAAATCATTGGAGCAACAAGTTTATTTCCTATGCTGGAAGTTTGCAAGTCATATCAACTATCCTTAATAGCCTTCACACTTATAAGTGCCACCACTTGTTCATACCTCAAAAACTAATAAGAGATATTAAGAAACTAATGAAGAAATTTCTACGGATTAGTTCAATTCTAAATCTTCATAGGGCTAAAGTTAAACAGACAGAGATTTGTACCCCAGCTAATAAGAAGTACAATTAAGATGTTTTTAGCCAAATGGATTTGGAAACTATTTAAAAAATCATAATTAATTTGGTTATATGGATGTATGCCTACATATTAAAGGATCAAAGCTTTTAGAACGTCAAATGCAAACAAACTTATTCTTGGAATTGTAATCGAATTATGAAATTGATGAGAAAAATGTCATAAGAAATCTAGAACATTGCAAGCAATGGAGAAATAACATAGTTTTGGTACAATAATTGGAATAGTGTGGACCCTTATACACCATTCTAGAACTGGAGGAACTAGAACTTCAACTCTCTATAAATGCTATAGTCAGCTTAATCATTACTTATGGTGTACAACATTGTAATTCAAGGGATTCCCCTTGATCAAGGAGCATACCTAGTTATAGTCCTAATATGGAGGCAATGGATAAGCTTATTTGGAGAGTTTATAGCTCTATTAAGTTTTCCAAAAAATCATCCTTGAACATGTCTAGAACTCTAGCTTAAAAAATCTTATGGTAAAGGTTAGTATGGTTTCCTTACATATGTCCCAAGGCCTCCTTTATTTTATGGCTAGTAATCAAGCAAGGTTTGAAAATAATGAATAAATTAAAAGGAATTCCTCTTATTAACATTCTCTACAAACTCTGTAATCTAATTGAAGAAACCTAAAATCACTTATTATCTAAATGTAGTTTCTCTACTACATTTTGGGACCTATAACTATGCTTATTGAACTTCTTTAGAAGAAATTGGATCTAATTCATCTATTGGGCTAAAAAAATTTTGATTTCCTCGTCAATGAGATCAATTTGTTCTCAAATTATGAATCAGTTATGGTATCTACTCGCTTTGGAAGGATAGAAGCATGAAATAGTTTTAAGATGTTCAATAAACATTCCAGTTGTTTATTCATAATACATGTATTAGATCAGGTTATTGATCTTGGCTCAAAACATTCAATTGAAGATAAGTGATGGAGTAACTTACAATTGGAATGTTAATGAGTTATGATTCCCTTAGTGTTGCTATTAACAAAGGGTCTTAAGTGGATGTAAGTTAATCTCAGGCTAAACAACATGATGAGTTTCAATTTTTACTTTAATTAGCCTTTTTATCCTAGTTTTGGTTACTTGATAGTTTCTCCCTGGTTGTTCTTACCAAGTGTAATCCTTTTTTATTTTAATACACTTATATTTCTTTAAGAAAAATTTTCCTAACCCGAAGTTAAAAGTTTACTCTTGTCATTAATAATGGAAAATATTCATTGTTTATCTACACATTATATCATGTTCAAATCAATCAAATGAACTATAAAAATAATACAAAAAAATAAATGCTTGTACAATAGAATTTGAGTAAAATAAAACATAAAGCTTACTAAATTTACTCATTGGTAAGTGATCGATTAACTCAAAATGGTTGTACAAAATGAAATATAAGTATGATGGTAGTATTGAGTGCGTTAATGTGTGGCTTATTTCTAAGGGTTTTATATATGCTGAAGTGATGGGCTACCATGAAACTTTTGCTCCAGTTGCATAAATGACTACTTTGAATTGCTTAGTTCCATTTACTGTTAAATGGAACTAAGCAATTTTCTAAGTATAACTTTAGATAGGAATATTGGATTGAGGTGATTCAAAAGGTTATAAGCTTTATTTGTTGCAAGTTTATAAACATCATTTTGTTGGTTGAGATATATCATCAGAGGTTTAAACAGGGATGGCCAGATGAGTTATATGGAAACAATGAAGATGGATTGAGAAAGGTGAGGACGTTGAAATTATAATATATATATATATGTTTTGTGTTGCCGCCATATTTTTGACAGTTGCCACTCTTCCCGCGCTTTTCTCTTAAGGCTTTTAACACATTGTATGCATTCCTAAAATTCCAAGACAAAGCAATGGGTATCAAAGATCTTCTCAAGTTCATGAAACCTTATATTGAACCAATCCACATCAAGAAATATGCTGGCAAGCGCGTAATTATTCTTACCTTTCTTTCTTTCTTTTTGTTTTCTACCCATACATACGTATATTGTTTCAAGTTTACGTCTTTTATGTCTTCAGGTGGGTATAGATGCGTATTCTTGGCTTCACAAAGGAGGTATTTCAGCATTCATGAAATTAATGTTTTCAAT
The DNA here is from genome assembly GCA_027563515.1 of Erythroxylum platyclados. Classification (NCBI taxonomy): domain Eukaryota; kingdom Viridiplantae; phylum Streptophyta; class Magnoliopsida; order Malpighiales; family Erythroxylaceae; genus Erythroxylum; species Erythroxylum platyclados. The sequence continues at coordinate 14,410,007 of JAOQMM010000006.1, forward strand.
GATTTTTAGTTTTAACTTTGTGTGTGGAAGGGAGTTAATGGTTTCGCACGATCAGCTTATTCATGTAGTATGGAGATTTGTCTCGATACAAACAACGGAAAAAAGTTACGATACTTGGACTATTTTATGCACCGAATCAATCTCCTTAAACATTACAACATAACCCCAGTTGTTGTCTTCGATGGTGGGAGTATTCCCTGTAAAGCTGCAACAGAATATGAAAGACACAGGTAAGTTATCGTTTCCAGGCCTTACAGCATCTGAAACTTGAGCAGGACGTTTATTTCAACAATTTCCATTTCGTCATCACTGTGGTTTCTGATTCAGGAAGAGACAAACAAATCGTGAATTGGCAATGGAGAAGCTTAAAGAAGGCGATGTTAATGCTGCTTCTGAGCTCTTCCAGGTAAGGGAAACTCGTTTCCTATTCTTTCCCTATCAAGTCTAATTGGACTTAAATTCACATTTTCCTAGTTTAAACTTTGTGTAGAGAGCTGTAAATATAATCCCATTCATGGCATATCAATTGATTCAGGTACAGACCTTCGATGCCTTTCATTCAATTTTCTGTTTCAATTTTTAGATTTTTTTTTCTATACTCCCTTTTATAACTAATTGCTTATAGTTCTGTGGTTAAATTTTAGATTTTGAGGTCAGAAAGCATTGAATTTGTAGTAGCTCCGTATGAGGCTGATGCACAGTTAGCATATTTGTCCAGTCTTGAAACAGAAAAAGATGGCATAGCAGCAGTTATCACAGAGGACAGTGACCTATTAGCATATGGTTGCCAAGCTGTAAGAACTTCTACGAAGTTTTGATTTGTTGAAGGAGGTCCAGTACTCTCCTGACCACTTGCTTGATTTCGCCCTATTATTAAGACTACTGTGTTACTTGTTTTGTTTCACATCCGTTTCTACCAGACAATATTTAAAATGGACCGATATGGCAATGGTGAAGAGATAATTTTAGACAAGGTTTTTGATACTGTAGGTCGCAGACCTTCTTTCCAAAACTTCAGTAAGGAATTATTCACAGGTGAGTTGATTGAGGCTGTGAAGTTCACAATAGACCTTTTGGCTTAACTTTTGTAAATACATGTAGAATTAAAGACCAAATCAGCACAAACAAAACATGATTGAGGATAACAAAACACCAATTCCTTGTGATTGAGGCCAGCAAAGTTCTTATGCATATCCAAGAATCTCCTGTTCTAGTTGTTGCTTAAGTTGGCCCAGAAACTTATCCAAGCAACAGTTATGTAGCATATGACACAGCTGTAATCTTGTTGATTACTGTTTTGCATTGGAAAATGGTTAAATTTTCGGGTATTTGCAGGAATGTGTGTGTTAGCTGGTTGTGATTTTCTTCCCTCCATACCTGGAATTGGCATTGTGAAGGCTCATTCTTTTGTTTCCAAGTATAGAAATAATGAGCGAGTAAGTATTCTTATTAAAGCACATGTTATTCTGTCAGAAGTAGAACTTGTGATGCCATGCTGTTTGTTGTTTATCATAGTTGGATAATGGAAAAGGTTGAAGTGTCGTGGAGCAAACCCTCGTACAAAGAACAGAGAGTGAACTTGACATGAATGGATTTAAATACGAACGAGCTTCTGGGTCATGATGTAAATTACAGCTTAATATCTAATTGGTTGAAAAGTAATGGAGCTAAATAACAGCTTACATATTTCAACAAAGTGTAGCGATACCGCTGAAGTATTATGAACTTGTGCTTTCCGACATCAGACAAATTAAAACACCATTTCACTGTGGATTGATCTGAATGAGTAGGTAAAATTTTCTGTCATGTAGTTCATGTACGGTTACACTGGTGAATTGCATATAGTTGGAGTTTGCTGTGTTTCATTAGTTGAATTTCCCATAGCCATAATGTATGGTTCATTCTGCCAATCTTGAAGTTAGTGGGTGCGCTTGCTTACAGGTTTTATCGGTGTTGAAGTTAGAGAAGGGCAGTCAAATGCCTGAAGATTACTGCAACTCGTTCAGAGAAGCATTTGCGGTTTTCCAGTATGCTCGAATGTATTTATCTCAATGATTGGTTGCTTATGTCTTCTTATACCGTTGATCGTAATTTATAACATGCTCATTTGCTATGCAGATATGATACCAATACTAAGTCGCTAAAACACATGAAACCTCTTTCCCAAACTCTTCTAGAATCATCAGATAAGGACCTTGATTTCCTTGGCCCGTATCCTGTCTTGTCAGTGAATTTAGTTTCTATTAATTATCTATGAGTTTAATATTTTGCATACTTGAGGGCATTTGACCTCACGTCAATATGCTTGAGATATTTTATTTCTTGTTCTGTGTCCGGTTTTGGTATTACACAAATGTTTCTATCTTGACTGTATACAATTGGACTGGAGGGAAATTCCTTCTTCCATTGCTAGCGCAATTGCCGAAGGAAACTTGAATCCGGCAAACATGGAGGCTTTTGATCGTTTTCCAAGTTCTGGACGTGATTTAAAGCCTCTGATTAAAGATCCTTGTACACCCAAGAAAGCTTATGCCATTGTTCAAGCAAAACATCGAAACAGCTGCTTCGTCGGCCCTTTCTCCAACGAAACCAGAGGTGAAGATCTTAAAAGCAAGTGCTTTATTATCTTCATACGCATTTCTTAACTTGAAGATTTTGCACCTGTATTTATTTGGACGTTCCGCATATTTGTTTCGAAGCATAAATAGGTATGTTATACAAAAGTAACTAAGAAATGTCACTGAATTGGCATATTTGATATAGACATGGGTTGATTGTGGCAGGAGTGGTAATGAAACAAAATCCAGCCTTAGGCGAAAGTAAGTATATCCACGAGGCCCTAGCACTTCAGAAATTAGTTTCGTCACCAGAAGTTCCTGGAGAAGCCAAAGAGGCTATAGTTTGGAGTGACATTCCAGTGAAGGTTTCAAAAAACCCATTCAAGATAGGAGGAACTGGGCGAACTCAATTAGACCAGGCAAAAGGTATTGCTGAAGAAATTTCGATTTCAGTAGAGGATGAAAATTCTATCATTTCAATGGAGTTTCCTGACAATAGTATTTCGAAGAAGAGGAAGCGTGAGGAAATTAACTTGGATCAAGGGGTGACTGAGGTGGAAAAGTCCCAGGAAAGTGTGGATAAAAGGACTTCTTGTGGCAAAGGTAGAGGTAAACTAAATAAACCTAAGATGTCTAATCAGAATACTATTTTGAAGTTCTTCTCCCCTGTGCAAGTGTAACCATTCAAAATTTTGCTGAAACTTATCATTCGTATTTTAAGGATTACCTTGTAAACTTTGTTGCTTATCAAAGTTATAATGAGAGTAAACTTTTCAACAATTGGTTTAGTGTTGAGTTGAGAAGAGAATAAAATCCAAATGTGTAACTGCAGCAACGAGACATAGCAAGTAGACTAAATAATAATATCCTTGCAACTTTTATGGCTTTTATTACTTGACTGACTGATTATGCGAAACAACTTCTAGCAAGACTAAGCTCAATCTTTGTTCCGCTTTAGTAGTTGCTTGTACCAATAGGCAGACATTTTGGGATACCTCTTCAAGTTGGAGAAATCAACATAGACAATACCAAACCGGGAAGTGTAGCCTAGTCTCCATTCGAAGTTATCAAGCAATGACCAAGCAAAGTAGCCAACAACATTTGCTCCATCATCAACTGCCTTCTTCAATTGTGTCAAATAGCCCTTGTAGAAGTTGATCCTAGTGGTGTCGTGCAACGCCTTTGGAAGTGTCACATTACCAGGATCATCCATACCTGAACCAGTTTTTACAGAGGGTTAAAAATATACTAAAACCTCAATAGACAGAAAGGGGTATTCATACCATTTTCTGACAGTATCACTGTGGGGTTCCCGTAACGTTGTTTTATGTACATTAGAGCCTTGTACATTCCCCATGGTACATTGTAAAGCCAATAAGAATTTGCCTGTATATGTTCAGTCATTCACAAAGTTATTAAAGAAGACCGTACAAAAAGCAGGAATAATAGACCGAATGTCAATAGATGCATATGAATAGGAAAAGAAACTTGCCCTTGGACCAATTGGAATCCCATTCTTTGCATCTGCAGAGTTAACCAAGAAACTAATTTAGTACCCCAAGGAGAATATATGTCGAATATGAATAGAAGAATGAAGTTTGACAGTTGAAGGTTTTACAAGCAAATCCAGCGTTCCAGTCCTGCTGGTAGCCCAAGTCCTTCGGCTTTGCTAGGTGTGGATCGAACATGTAGTATGTCGTATACTGGTTTATGCCCAGAAAATCAATTGATCCCTTCACCATCTTAACTTCTTCAGTTGTGAACTTGGGTAGCCTATTTCCAACAATATTTTGTATTGTTTTTGGGTACTCGCCATAGACAATGGGATGTAGGAACCTGGACAAGGCCAGACATGAAGCCACATAAACTAATGGCTTAAATCATGGAGTGACAATACTCACTATTATGTTTGAACATATTGAGGTGAAGCAACATTAGTTTCCCTAAGACCCAAATTTGACAGATTAGTACGTCCATATTTTCTTGTGCAAGTCCTTGGCAAATCTTCATCTCATCAGCATGACTTTAGTCTAAATTAGATTGCAGCAATTATGATATGCAGACTTATCCAAAGTGAGTATTCGGAGAACAAGTCTAAGTCACCCTGAAAGACTTGGGAGTTATATTGCTATATGTTAAAACATTATAAATCATTATGGGCATTGAGGCATAAAACTTGTACCATCCAACATGGAAGTCCCTTGCTCTTTGAGCTGCGTAGTTGTCAGCTTTAGATCTGGTAAGAGGTTCATACCAAACAAAATCCAAGAGAATTCCAATCCTTCCCTTCTGTTTATCCTGCATTCAGGATGGTGATTCATGGTTAGCCTAGCAGGTCCTGCTCAATTGAAAGTCTTAACCCAATTCATAACGAAAGGCTAAGTGCTAACTTGATATTTTTGGCGGTATCTCTGGACAGCAGCTGCATGAGATAGTATAAGATTATGAGCAACGATGTAAGGCTCGGTTGCTGAATTGCCTGCTGTACAATTTCCAAACGCCTTGGAGCACCTTCCAGGAGCGAAGAACCCATTATCATACCCAAGAGCAGCTACAACTCTAGGCTCATTGAAGGTCATCCAATTCTTCACTCGATCACCAAAGGTCTTGAAACAAAAATCTGCATAATCAGCAAAATCTTTCCTGCAAAATGATTATCACTATCAATCCAAAATCAGAATGAGAACAGTGATATACCTAAACAAAGAATCCTTGAAATTCATCTGAAAAATATTAAATTGAGTGACATTGCAATGATCCTTACACTACTTGGCGACTCAACAATCCCATGTACTTCTTCTCAAGTGCCAAGGGAAGATCATAGTGATAAAGATTGGCATATGGAGTTATGCCTGCAAGGCATAATAAATCTAGTTTTAGCATATTGGTGGAGAACAAAATATAGTTCTTATTCTTGAGTTCTAACCTCTTTCGAGCAAGTAGTTGATTAACCTGTTGTAGTATGCAACTCCCTTCCAGTTCACTTTCCCTGTTCCATCTACGCCACCACCAATGGACCATAAGACGGTTGGACAATGCCAGCAACTTCGTACAAGCGGTTGATAGATGAAGGATGAAGTATTTACCTGGGAAAATTCTTGACCACGAAATCGAGAACCGATATGCGTCAAAGTTCATCCTTGCCATGATGTCTACATCTTCCTGTAACATTGGACAAGAAAGTGTCATAGACTGATGGCAATTCGTTCTTGTGTTTTCATGTGAGGGGTAACGAGATGATTCAGCCAAAATGACTGCTCTTCCTGAGCAGAGATTGGCAGGTAATATTCTTACCCCGCAAGGTAAGTAGAATAGAAAGCTGAGATCTTTTCTTGACCTCTTACAAATATTTGGTTAAGCATGGAAGATTGTAACCATAACTAATATGTATTTGGCAAAACACTATGATGATAAGATCGTTTACGTTTTTTTTTTTTTTTTTGAGTTTAAAGTTAAGTCCAAAGTGGATAGATTTCATTATAAAAATCGGCACGCACTTGGAGTTTTAGTGGTGAATATGAAAACGTTTGTGCGTTGTAGTACAAAACAAATTACAAAAGGACATACCTTGTAACGGTGATACTGGTCCACCGACACCTCCCCCGTGGCATTATTCGCAACAATTCCTGTTCCCATGTCACCATTCAATTACACATAAAAGAAGAGTAGCATACCAACATAAAGATTGGTTATTTTGCACTTTGTAGTCAAACAGTTTTAATTTTAGAAGGTCAAAAACATAAGTTACTGCTAGTGGTGGGTAATGTTGGTTACTACAGTTTAAGGTAAGTGCGCTTACCAGGAATTTTGACGAACTCATCTCAAATGCTTGGCCCACGACCATCCTTGTCGGCCATGCCTTCAACTTGGTAAGCAGATGTTGCCGTTCCGAAGACGAAGCCCTTGGGAAACTTGGCTCTGCTAAGCCCTCCGGTGTCCAAACTTATGCTCTCCGAAGAACTTCCTCTTTCGATGGCGTCATCTGTTGCATATGCAGAACAGTAGTCAATTCCTAGCAGGAACGTCAATACCACTACTACCAGTGATAATGGCAACTGGGAATTTCCTCTCATCTTCAAGAGAGAGAGCAGGAAAGAGAGAAGAAATAGTGTTGTTGAAGCTTTCAGAGTGAGCGAGGCACGGACAGGGCTTACTTGTACGTATATATAGAAGGATAGAAAGATAGAGACAGAGAAAGAAAGGTCAGAGAGCTCAGTATGTGAAAAATGCCAAAAACGGACATTGACAACTTCATCGTTATTTTAAATAAAATTAGATAAAACTGAGACACGTACACTGAATTAATTAAAATGACGTTCAAGGATAAAAAATTACAACAGAACACCTTTAAGGATCCGATTCCTTTGCCTCACCGTCCCAAGGTTGCTTTTGTTTTTCTTTCCGAAATATTAGACGTATCTCAACTAATTTACTTCTCTAAACTTGTAAAACGTAAAGTAAATATTTCTAAATGTTCGTTAGCGGATTTTTTTGTAATAAGAATACTTGGTTGATGTTTGGCAATCAATAAATTGAATTATATTGGACTTCATTTCTTATCCATACAATTTATTTAATATTTTTAATTATCTTTATATTTACTTTCAAAGTTAAAGTAAGAAGTATATAACGATATTCTTACTCAAATTTGATATTAATTCAACTT
>JAOQMM010000006.1:14463328-14479756 GCA_027563515.1 Erythroxylum platyclados
TCGAGTCTACTAACAATTAATCCTAAGTTTATTATTCGAATTACTCAGGTTAAAGTTTATAAGATTGTTTTACCGATCTGTGAATTCCCCTATTAGGTTTGATTCTAATCCAGAGGATTTATGTCGACCTATCTTTAGGTTTGCAATCAACTCCTTTGAACTATAATAGATCTATTCATACATAGGAAAAGAAATCAATCATAAGCAAAACGAAAAACAAATAGAAAACGAAGGATTCATAATTCTAAATCTCCCTTTTTTCTCTTATCGAATGTTCTCACAAGGTGGAGGTTTAATCTTGAATTCTCTTGGATCTTTCAATAATTTCTTTGTGTTTTCCACTTTTCTGGATCAAAATCACCCCTTAAATTGCCTTTGAAAATCTCTGAATGTCTATGCCCCATCTGCTTTTCCATTGTACCTCCGATCACCTCTTTTATAGTAACTTTTAGGGTTTTGAGAGATGCATAGTTTGATACGTAGCCGTGTATTATACTGTGTATAACCCAAAAAACCTAGAATTCATAATTCTACATGGCCTGAGAGAAGTACACGGGCTGATGCCACAACTGTGTATTCCTTCTTGGCTTCAATTCTTCGTTTTATACTGCATTTTCATTTGAACTCTTCTCCTTTAAGTTTGTGAAGGCAATTATAACCTATAAACACACTTGGAGAAAATTAAGTACCAAATATACAATAAAAGTATTAAAAAAAATACATCAAATATGAGGTCTAAATATGGTTAATTATGCACCTATCAAACATCCCTACACTTAAGCTTTTGCTTGTCCTCAAGCAAACCATAATCGAAATTATAAATCTTACAACATCAATCCATGATTACTCTTGACCTGTCCATTTATACAATAAATCATCATGTCATATTGAATCAAATTAACATACAATTAGAATTAAATTATCCTAAAATTAACTTCCTAAGCAATATTAATGGTAATCACACCAATAAGCGTATTAAAATCAAAAGCATAAACCTTTACACCCTTACCAAGGTTTCACTTAATACACTCAAATGATTAGCGTGAAAAGTATTCAAACTCTCAATTAGTGCATAGTAAAACTCTTACCATAAGCTTGCAATATTATCACATCTCCACCAGTTATGTATAAACTAGAAACAAAAATCAAAAGGTCTTTATAAGGGTTGTAATGGGGTTTAGGTACGGTATGGTTGGGATAAAAAAAGGGGTTGAATTGAAGGAAATTTACTAAAAGAAATTTCAAGAAACTTGTTTACAAATATACGGGTCCTCTTATTACAGCTCCATTGGTACTCTATACATATTCACAATTTATCTTATGCTCTTTTTTTCCTTTTTCTTTTTTCTTAACAATCAAAACAACTTCAAGAATTCATCATGTACCAAAATTATAGAAATATTAGACCTTTCAAGATTTTCATGTTTCAAATAACCACATAATGTAAATAACCTTCAGGGTTCAAAACAATAAAAAGGCTTCAAAGAAAATTAGGATAAAGGTTAATAGGTGGGTAATGTCAATGAAAAAGGTTAAGGCTCAACTTGGTTATTCCTAAAGGATAAATTTAAGGTAAGGTAATTATCAAAGAAATAGGCTAACACAAATTATTGAATTTAAATGCCTTTATCACTTTAATGATTCTGATCTCAATATGTATAATAAAAGCAAGTTTGAGACTTGTTCAACTATGCATAATAACACACATGAAAGAAATAACAACAATAACACCCAGTATAAATCTCACTGGGATGCGAGGTTTGGGAAGATCTTGTAGTATGCAACCTTACCCCTAACTAGTAGAGAGGATGTTTCCAAAACATATGAAAGAAATAAAAGAGCTTAAAAATTTTTAAATTTTCGCTCTTAGGTTTAAAAGATCAAGAAAAAGATGGGTATATATGTGTGTAAAGAGTATGCAATATCATTCAACTTGACTATCTCAATTTAAATTACTAAAAATATAACTTATAAAATCAATTTTATTCTAACTCTCATCCTTTTGCATACTAATTCCAATCAATATTCAATAATGAACTAAAGTATTGATGGACATATTCAATTAATCAGAATATCAGTTCATAAAATTTAATAATCAAGATTATAATAAGCTTAAAGAAATCATTAAAATTCATGAATCCATTCCCCATACTTAAAGTTATACATTGTCCTTAATGTACCCACTATAAGTATATATTATAAATAAGAAGGTTTAGTGGTACTTACCTAAATATGACGATTTTTCTATTTTCTAATCCATCCAATATGAGATTACATCCCTGAAAAACATAAAGAAAAAGGGATGAAAAGAACAAAAGAAATAAAAATAACAATAATGAAAATAACTATGACACTTGAAAATAAAATAACATAAAATAAAATCTATCCTAATTCATGGGATGCCTCCCATGCAATGCTTGTTGAAGGATGTTAGTTCAACGTACCCTGCACGTTTACCCTTATCCTAGGTTTATAATCAGTGGCTTGCTTCCACCCTTTTCTCTACAAGGCGGTTTCATAGCCTGTAAACAAGCCATATGTTGCAAGATGATCATAAGGACATAATGTATGAAATTAGTAAAACCAATTAATTGCAGTAATGCCCTTTTTAATGGCAAATTGTTAATAAAATAAGGGATTACAAAATTCCAGGAATCATCGTCTAACTCAAACAGTTTGTCTTTGAGAAATTGGAACCCTTCGTATTCAAGGTGACTACCTATGACTCATTAGTAGTTTCCTTACATGGTTCCTCCGCCAGTTCTTCCTCAAGTACCTTTGTCCACTCTTCTTCTTCTTTCTAGAAAAAGGTTTCTGGCTCATCTTCTTCAATTACCTCCTACAACTTCTCTACTTTCTTTTCTTAGATAGATGCTTCATCCTCTTCATCTTCATCTTCTTATGGAAGCTCATTTCCACTCCTAATTGTGATTGCCATTCCAAATTATTTAGGATTTTTTTAGTAGGACTAAGCACACTCCTCTGTATCTCATCAGATATTATCTTTTCCAGTTGGTCAATCCAATTTTCCATATTCTATATACAAACCTCCGTTTCCTGATGCCTTATGTTTTATTCTTAAATAAACTCGGTCAACATATCTTTCAGAGTAACAATTACCTCCTTGCCTTCTTAAAATGTATCGTCATTCATGAAATCGATCGTTGTCTCTTCTTCACTTTGAGACATTCAGATAATATGAAGCAGTATGCTCATCATATGCAGGTAAAGAAAGTCTCTCATCAAATTCTTATTGACTAGCTACTTTCTCTGCAAGGCATTCCACTAGTTTATTTCTGATACTTTTGTATTACTACTCTTGTTGTACATATTCAGTTGCAGTATAGTCATTCCATCCATATGCGTAAGGGTTACTCTACTCTAAATTATACGTATTCGCATATGATGAACCTTGAGATTAGTTGTATATATTTGGCTGCTCCCACATATATGTTGATGCCCGACATTCATGATTATAGTAATTACTCCTAAAAATGTTGCAACCTGGCCTGAATATCTATTGCGATTGCAAAGACATATTATGGCTCCTATAAAAGTATTGTCTACTCCACCCATCCATTGTTGATTTTGGCTATGAAGTTAAATCTCAATTCCTAAATTAAACAACCAACACATTGTAAATGTAGAGAAGTTCAAAAGATAATTAAATGAACAAGTCAGAAATACAATAAGATACATTAAAAATAAAATAAAATAAAACAAAATAAAATAAATACAAAAATAATGGCTAGAATAATAACATCCAAGTGTTCCTAATATCACTATCCCCAACAACAACTCCAAAAAATTAATTGGTTTATTTCTATCTTTTTATATTTTTAGCTTGTTCATTTAATTGTCTTTTGAATTTCTCTACACTTATAGTGTGTGGTGGTTTATTTTAGGAATTGATATTTAACTTCATAGCCACAACTCATAATGGATGGATGGAGCGGACAGTATTATTATGGGAGCCAAGATGTGTCTTTGTAATATGAAACATCACAGTATCGGAAGGATCCGATTCCTCACATGTTTTTAGTAGCTCATCTGATACATATATGGGAGCAACCAAACATGTACAACTGCCCTCAAGGCTTGTCATACAAGAATATGTATAATTCAGAGTGGATATGTATATGGATGGAATGACTATGCTCCAATTGAATATGTACAACAAGAACAATGATACGAAAGTATTACAGGTTGACTAATGGAATGTTTTGTTGAGAGAGTAGCTAGTCAATGTGAATTCGATTAGGGAATTTCTTCAATTTAATTTCATTGAATATAATTTGAGCTTCCAAATACCTTAGAGTGAAGAAGAGACAACAATTGATTTCATAAAGGAAGATACATTTCAAGAAGGCGAGGAGGTAGTTGCTACTCTGAGAGATATAGTGATTGAGTCTATGTAAGAATCAAACATGAGGCATTAGGAAATACAGGCTCATATACAGAATATGAATCAAATCGATTAGCTGATGGATATATTGTCTGACGAGATGCAAGGGAGTTTGTCCAGTTTTACTGAAACTAACATTATTGACTGAGAGGTAATCACCTTTAGTAGTAAAGAAGAGCTTCCTGAAGAAGAAGACGAAGAAACATGCATCCAAGAAGAGGAAGTAGAGAAGTGGTAAAAGATAACTGAAGAAGATAAGCTAGAGGCCTCTATCCAGGAAGAAGAAGAAGAAGAGTGGATAGAGGTGATTGAGGAAGAACTAGTAGAGGAAGCAAGTAAGGAAATTACTGATGAGGTGTTGGTAGTAACCTTAAATACGGAAGGTTCCCACTTCCTCAAAGACAAACTGTTTGAGCTAGCTGATGATATAGTGAGTTTTATTATTCCTTACATTTTGAACAATTTTTCATTAAAAAGGGCATTAAAGGAGTCTATTGGTTTTGTTAATCTAATCAATTATATCCTTCTAATTATCTTGCAACAAGTGGCTCTCTTACACATTACAAAATGCCTATGTCGAGAAAAGAGTGGAAGCAAGCCGTTGATTATTGATCCAGGAAGATGATAAACATGCAGGTTACATCGACCTACCGATGTTAAAGAAGCACTACATGGGTGGCAACCTATGAGTTTAGTTTTAAATTTATTTCAATTTCTATATTTTTTTTTCATAGTAGTATAGAAATTTATTTTCCGTTATGATATTTCTTTTGTTTCTTTTATCCTTTTCTTTTATATTTTGCAAGGATGTTAGTTTCATATTGGGTGGATCAGAATCAGAGAAAATCGTCACAATAAAGAAAGTACCAAAAAACCCTCACAGTCATCATACATGTTTATATTGTGTACATTGAGGACAATATACAACTTTAAGTGTAGGAATGGTTTAATGAATTTTTAATGATTTTCTTTAAGTTGCTATAATCTTGATTATAATATTTTATGAACTGATATCTTGAATTGGTTGAGATCTGTCTATGAGTACTATATCTAATTGTTGAATATTGATCTGAATTAGTGCGTGAAAGGATGATGGATAGAATGAAATTAGTTTTCTAAGTCATATTTTTCGTAACTATTGAAACTTTCAAGTTGAATGAAATTTCATATTGTTTACACACATATACCGATATTTTTTTTCGTGATCTTTCGAGCCCAAAGAGTAAATTTCCTAAAATTTTTAAAGATCATGTTATTCTTTCATATGCATGTTGTCGTGTATAGTAGCATAATTATAGAACTTGCTTTTATTATGCATATAGAGACCATATTTGTTGAATTAAAATAATTAATATGATGAAGGCATTTAAATTTACCAACTTGCTTAGCCTATTTCTTTGAAATTACCATACTCAAAATTTACCTTTAGGAATAACCAAGTTGAGCCTTAGCCTTTTTCATTGATTAAACCCAAATTACAAACCTTTATCCTATTTTTCTTTGAAGACTTTTTGTTGTTTGAACCTTGAAGGTTATTTGCATTATTTACTTATTGAGACTTGAAATTTGTGAAAGGTTCAATATTTGTTGAATTGTGATACTGATTGGAATAATGTGAAAAAGAAAAGCATTAAAAAAAGAAAAAAGAAAAAAGAGAGAAAATGGAAAAAATGAATAAGTTTCTGGTACCAATAGAGTTGCATTGAAAGGACCTGCGTATACATCTAAGTAAGTCTTGAAATATATTGTGTAGTAAATGTCCTTCAATTGAACCCTTTTATTAACCCATTCACACCATACCTAAGATCCATTACAACATACACAAAGACCTTTTGGTTTTTACCTCTAGTTTGTACATAAGTGGTGGAGATGTGATTTTACTGTAAGTCTATATAAGGGTTCTACTATGCATTGATTGAGAGTTTTGATACTTTTCACCCTAAACGCTTGAGTGCATTGAATGAAATCTTGGTAAGGGTGTAAAGAGGTATGCTTTTGGTTTCAATGAGATTGTTGATGTGATTACTATTAATATTAGTTAAAAAGTTAATTTTAGGACAACTTGACTCTAATTGTATGTTAATTTAATTCAATAGGATATGATGATGTATAGTATGAATGGACAGATCGAGATTGATGATGGATTGATGTTGTAGAATTTATAATTTTGATTATAGTTTGCTTGGGGACAAGCAAAAGCTTAAGTATGAGGATGTTTGATAGAGGGCTATTTGACTATATTTTTACACCCATATTTGATGCATTTTATTTGATATTTTATACTTTTATCTTATATTTGGTACTTAATTCACTCCAAGTGCTTTCATAGGTGATAATTGCCTTTATCTACTTAAAGGAGAAGAATTTGGACAAAAACATGATATAAAGCTTATTTCTGCTGAATGGGTAGCCTGACCATCGGAGCTTTTGATAGGCGCTTATTTGATTACGAATTTATTCAATAAAACTTAGTGATTATTGCTATGAAAATGCTTAAAATACTCACTTTAACTTATATGTGATTTTAGGCACAATTTGGAAGTAAAGAATTTAAAGTGAGTCAAAAACACGATATTTGGGCCATTTTCTGAAAATTGATATTCACTTGTCTGCATGGAGTAAGAAGAAGAAAATTAGAGCAAGAAGAAAACAAATTCGTCTAAAAGAAGACAACCAAGAAGCTGTTGGGAGGAGCACCAAAACAACAGTGCATAAGGCAGCTAGGAAAAGACCAAAACGTAACTTCCAAGGAGTAGAAACGTAGACCAAAACGCAATGTCCATAGAGCCAAATGGCAGCAGATGTTGGACATTTCATGCAACCAAGATGTATTTCATGCAAGCAAAATGTAGCACAGACGTTGGGAGGAAACGACAACACAGCAACCAGCAGCGCAACAGATGGGAAGCATGCTAAGGCCAAAACACAGCACAGAAGCAAGAGGCAACTAGAACCAAAACGCAGATGTTTGGCAATGGAGAAAACACAATCGTTGGGCCAGAAGCGAAAACATAGACGTACAGCGAAAAACGCCAAATACGCACAGCAGCAAGGAATATAGTCATAAGTGAAAACGAGAGTTTATGCGTGGGAAGTGTGGGTTTTTGAAAAAAAGAACAGAAGGTTTAAGGACACAAGCTAGCGAGAGAACAGGAGCAAAGGGTCTTCAGCTGGGACATTCTTTGGGGGCTGAAACATTATTTTTAGGAGCAAGCTCTCAACCTTGAGAGACCAAAGGAGGGATAGCTTCCCGACACCGGTTTGGAGGCGACATCGATGCCGATGACTCGGTTAAGCATTCCTTCACTATTTTTGTTGTTTCTTTCTCTCTTTAGAAATTGCTTGTGTTATCCTATGCGTATGGATTTGGATTTTGTTTATGGATAATCGTATTCTTGTTATCGTTTGATTATTTGTGTATGGGTATTGTGAAAAGATGATTCTAATGCATCCAATGGAATGTTTTATTATAATCCCATTGCTAGAATATTCAATATAATCTGTAATTGTTATGTTGAAATTCATTTGTAGCGATTAATTGTTCGTGATCATTAGGCATAATATAACCTAGATTAATGATGCATCATATGTGGTTGTTGCCTTGATTAATCGGTTTTCCTAATTCGTAATGTTACTACCTAATTGAATCTAGAGATTGTATCCTAGGTTGTTCGATAATTAGGTTTAATTAACGATCGTATCTTAATTAAATAATACGTAAGGGAAAACTCGGGTTAATTAGTAACCCACAATTAATAGTTTCTAAGAGAGGTTTGAGGACAACACATCATTTAAATATGTTTAATTAGGGTGTAGGCCAAGATGGATCAAAAGAATAGGGTTCCTATCGAATTCCCCAATTTTATCATTTTTTTACATGTTTTCTTTAAATTGCTTTTGTTAGTTATTTTAGCTTTATTTTATTTTCTTATTTTTAAAACCAAAACCCCCCTAAAACCTAAACATTGATTAATTTCATAACAAAACCTAAACGAACACTCTTTGTGGGATCGACCTAGACTCACCACTACTATAGTAGTAGGTCTAGTTTATTTTAACTAGCGTTACGATGCGCTATCAATTTTGACGTCATTGCTAGGGAGTGCGGTGTTTTAGTTCTTGTTTGTGATTTTAATTGGTTTTTTGTATATATTTGTTCGTAATTAGTTTATTTTCTTAATCTTTTCATTTTCAGTTTCGCGTTTATGAAAAAAAAGAAAAATTTGATATGGACAGAAGTAATTTCTTTTATAACTCTTATTCTCAATTCTATAACTAGGGTTGGACTGATCAACCTAACTTTAGTTATGGATGGGATAATCAACATAATTACTTCCATGATAGTTTGCAGGATGCACAACAATTCCCATATAGACAAGAAGTTTCTTATCACGATTCAGATACATCTTTGGACTACTATATCAAGACCTGTAATGTTAACAAACTTCAATTTCAACAGGGTATGCAGTAGCTTCAAGAGAGTATGCAGTAATTTCAATAGAATACCCTACAATTCCAGTAGGATGGATGCCAATTTTGGGATGATACAAGGTCTAGCATCCAAGATGTGGAAAGTCAACAAGATTCAGGTACATCTCTAGAAGATATGCTTAATATTATGACCGCTAACAATCTTCAAATTCAACAGAATATGTAGCAGTTTCAACAGAATATGTAGCAAATTCAACAGAATATACAACAGACCCAATAGGATATCCAACAATTCTGGCAGGATGAAAGGCAATTTTGGTCTAGTTTCCAAAATTAGGAGAGCTAATAAAACTCAGGTACATCAATGGAAGAATTAGTTGATGATGTCGCTGCTAAAACTTTGCAATTTCAGTAGGATGTGAAATGGTTCCAACAAGATGCATGGCCTTGATGGGGAGATATTAATCATCTAGAATCGCAAAGCGAAGAGGAGCAATCATATCAACCTGAAGTGTACCCAATGGACGTTAGTTTGGAAACCTTACAGAGTGATGAGGAGCTTGAGAATTTTGAGCGCAATACTCAAGGAATTGCTTATAAAGAAGAAGTTGAGGAGGAACTCAAAGCAGAAATAGATATATCTTTTAGCAAGGAGGAAAATACTGAGTTCCATTTTTTTGTGGAGAATGATTCTTTACTTTTACCTAGCAGGCTAGAGAAATTGAACTACGAAGAAAAGGTGAAGAGACATTTCTTTCCAGTGTGCATGGACTTAGTTAAGATTGAAAGTCAGAGGATAGGGAAGATTCTAAATGGGAATGATGATGAACTGAGGCCCTATCCTGAAGAACCTCACATGGAGGAACCGCATGTGACACCAGAAGATCACAATTTTGTCACGTGAGGAGAAAACATGGAGTCGAGCCAGCAACACTAAACAAAGGCATTTCTTGGGAGGCAACCCAAGGGAAGTAATTTCTTTTTCTTTAAACTTACGCATTTAATTTTTATATGCATGTCTGTTTTTATGTTGGTTTGTTTCTTGCTTGTTTTAAGTTTTCAATCAAAAAGACAGAAAGAATAAAACAAATAAACAAACAATTTCTCTTTTCTATTGCTTCTAAGACTATATAGTCATTATTAGAGAAAGAATTGACTAGAGAATTTCATAGCAACTTTAGCATGTACTTTTGCTCTTGTAATTGGTCAATATGCATTACCTTTAAAAGAGTAGTGACTAGTGGTAGACAAAACCAATGAGATTTTGAGCCTTTGTAGACTGAGACATCCATATCAGTTTTATTGTCTTTTAACAA
The DNA here is from genome assembly GCA_027563515.1 of Erythroxylum platyclados. Classification (NCBI taxonomy): domain Eukaryota; kingdom Viridiplantae; phylum Streptophyta; class Magnoliopsida; order Malpighiales; family Erythroxylaceae; genus Erythroxylum; species Erythroxylum platyclados. The sequence goes on from JAOQMM010000006.1 coordinate 14,473,481, forward strand.
TGTGTGACCTTCATGACATGTACACCCTGATTTTGCTTTGATTTTCTATTCGAGATCACATTTTTATCACATGCATTAACATAGAGATGATTAGGCATTCTTTGTTTCATAAGCTACCTTAGCCAAATAGCCTACCTATTGACATGATTTTTCCCTTAATAAGCCCCTTTGAGCTTTACACCTTTCTTTTTGTATAAACCACATTATATGCTTTAAACTTAACCAAATGTCCTACCTAAGCCATAAAGCTAGTGGAGCATTTGTGATTGTTTAGTTTATGGATGTACAAAATTCTAAGTGTGGGGTTATACATATGTGTAGGTTGTTTATAATGATTGGGATGTTATTTCATTGAAATTCCCATATTAATGTAGTTTCTTGTAATGTTTATAAAAAAAAGAAGCAAAAGAAAAAAAGAGAAAAGAAAAAGAAAAAGAAAAAGCAAAAAGAAAAAGAAAAAGAAAAAGAAAATATTTAAATAAATGTATCAAGGAGGAAGTGCATATGTGTTGAAAAGTTGTTTATGATTAATGCATCCTCCTAAAGTTGTATTGAATGGGTTATTTAAGTATGTTGGACACGAGATAGATGTTGGCTTAGAAGGTTCACTCTTTGTGGTTTCAATGTATTGTCATCAATTGTATGAGTGATCCCTTTTGATTAGTTATGCTTCACGTGGTTTGTGTGTGAGAGCTGAATTGAGTTGTGAAATATAATTGTTGCGTTCGTCATAGCTGATGGTACCTAGTTTTATATGAATGTTAACTTATGCACTTGATATCTCATTGAGTGTTACTTTTGTTTTACTAGCTTTGATGGCTTTCATGCTACTTTACCCAAATACATCTCACCTTACCTTTTCCCATATTACAACCTTGAAAAGTCCTTTGATTCATGATTTTGCATGTGAATTTTAGTGGTGGTGAAATGAAATGATATGCAAAATTGTGGAATGTCATGATCACGAATGGTGTTGAGTGTAACCATGAACATATCTTGTTTAAACCCATTTTCCAAGTCTACCATTAGATTGCTCAGTTTTCGAAGATGATGAATGTTGATTGATCATGATTAAAAGCTTGGAATGTTAAGTTCTCGCTATGATTTTTGAAAGTCATTCATCTTTGCTTATGATTATGTATTTTTGGAACATATGGGAAATGAGTAAATGTTTTGGATCTATGATCTTAATTTTGATGTTTTGCCCAAGGACGACCAAAAGCTAAGTGTGGGGGAAATTGATAAGTGCTTAATTGATTATGAATTTATTTCATAATACTTAGTGATTATTGCTATGAAAATGCTTAAGATACTCACTTTAACTTATATGTGATTTTAGGCACAATTTGGAAGTAAAAAATTAAAGGGAGTCGAAAGCACGATATTTAAGTCATTTTTTGAAGATTAATATTCACTTGTCTTCATGGAGTAAGAAGAAGAAAATTAGAGCAAGAAGAAAACAAATTCAGTCCAAAAGAAGACAACCAAGAAGTTGCTGGGAGGAGCACCAAAATGACTGTAACGCCCCAAAACATAGGGCGTTACAATGACAGTGCATAATGCAGCTAAAAAAGACCAGAACGCAACATGCAAGGAGCAGAAACGTAGACCAAAATGCAATGTCCATGGAGCTAAACGACAGTAGGCATTGGACGTTTCATGCAAACAACATGTATTTCATGCAAGCAAAATGCAATAAAGATGTTGGGAGGAAACGACAACCCAACAACCAGCAGTGCAACAAATGGGAAGCACGCTAAGGCCAAATCGCAGCGTAGAAGCAAAGAGCAACTAAGAGCAAAACGCAGACATTTAGCAATGGAGAAAATGTAGTCGTTGGGCCAAAAGCGAAAACTCAGACATTCAGCCAAAAATGCCAAATACGCATAGTAGTAACGAATATATGTAACACCCCTTATACAGAACCTACAACCACCCATATACATGGCAGCCAATTTCCTGTACGTGCATTCAAGGTATACAATTTTATTTAATGCTATACATATGCACATTACCAAACTAGCAAATGCTTAACATTATCATTTAACAATAGTAAAACATCTTTACATTTACATGGTAATCCAAAAGAAAGCATACAATTTCCTTTATTCCTCTACAAATACAATCGCTCTTTAATCAAAAGACATATTCAAAGGTACTTTTCTCCTAGTTATTGGCCTTGGTCCCTGTAGATGTTCCCTGTGCCATACTTCTATAACTTGGACCTACACGGATTAACACCCGTGCTAAGCTTAAAAGCTTAGTGAGGAAAACACTTAGTTTGGATGACTACTCACAGCAGTCATCTGCCAAACACACACATTCAGAAATATCACAACTCATATACCATAAATACACATTCATGAACTAGACATTGATATTCAATGCTCATGTAAACAATAATGGCATACTTAAGCAAAATCCATACTGCACATATGCCTCAACATATTTCCATATACCAAAAATGCATATTTATAAGCCAAACATTGATATTCAACATTCAATTATACAAATTATCAATACAACTGCAAATGTTCATCAATACCAATTAATATGCTTTCATGTTATATTTCTTACTTATACCAGCATGGTCAGTCTAATTGCTAAACGATATAATTTAAATTTGAGCTTGAGTGGTATCTTCTTGTCACATAAAACTTATTGTATACTTTTCTATTTAAATCATTCTGATTTGATATGGTGAACTATGACTTTATCGATTTCTCTATTACTTTAGATGATAGATTTTAGATAACTAAAACATCCTTTCTGTAGTATAACCTCTGAACCAATCTTTACCTTCACATCAGAAGCCACACTATGGCCTGAAAAGTTATACTTTAAGTATTCAGTCTTAATCCTGCTTAATTTAAAGCCCTTTAACGTATCATTTCAAAGTTCTAGTTTGACATTGACATCATCTTTTAGCTCATCCACTAAACCAACATCGTCAACAAATAACATACACTAAGGCACGTCCTCTTGAATATTCTTGGTGAGCTCATCCATTATTATTGCAAATAAAAAGGGCTCAATGAGGAGTCTTGTTATAGCTCAATATCGATAGAAAAACACTATATATCTCCTCTTATCGTCATTACTCTAGTCTTAAACACCTTTATATATATCCCTAATAACTCGTATATAGGTTAGAGGAACTCTCTTGACTTCTAAACACCTCCACATGACTTCCTTAAGTACCCTGTCATATGCCTTCTCTAAGTCAATAAAGACTATATATAGGTTATGTTGTCTTTCCTTGTAATATTCAATTAATCTTCTAAGGAGATGTAAAGCTTCTATTATGGACCTTCGTAGTATGAAGTCAAATTGATTCTCCGAGATAAGAGCATCCTTTGTCACTCTTTTCTTAATCACCTTCTCCCATAATTTCATGGTATGACTAAGCAGTTTGATGCCTCTATAATTGTTACAACTTTGGATGTCCCTTTTGTTCTTGTATAGAGGAATTAGCATACTAAATCTTCGATCATCTGATATTTTGGCATACTTAAGGATCATATCAAAAAGCTTGGTTAGCCAAGTAAGACCTTTTTCGCCTAACCTCTTCTACATCTTTATGGGTATCTCAAGAGGCTTTACTGCCCTTTTACTCTTCATTTCCCTCAAAACTCTTTTAGTTTCTTCCCTTGTAATCTGCTAGCAAAAAGTAAAGTTACAATGCCTCTTGAATGTGCTAAGATTATCTAAAGAGATGTTGTCTTCTACGCCTTCATTAAAAAGGCTATAAAAGTATCTATCATCTTCTCTTAAGGTCATTTTCAGTCACGAACGGTCATCTTGTTTTATCTTTTATACAACAAATTTGATCTAAGTCTCTCGCTTTCTGTTCCTTAACTCTCGCCAACATAAATATCTCATTTTCTCCATCTTTATTTTTAATCGTTGGTATAATTTTTCGTAAGCTTTGCTTTTAGCTTTTAAGATTATCTTCATCGTCTCTTTCTTTGTCAATTTGTAACTTTCTCTATTAACTTCTCTCTCTATCTCTGTGGTGCTATCCAACATAACTTTATTGACATCCTTCTTGATCTTAACCTTTTTATATATTTTAATTCCACTAGTAAGACTTCATCTTACTACCCTTAGGCCCTTTAAAAACAATCAAGATCTCTTTAGTTATATTTCTTTAAAGAGTTGTTAATAGCATTGTTTAGTCAAAAAAAAAAATCATTACCTAAACTTTTTAGCTACATTCCTAAAAACATTGGCAATAATTTTTAAAAATTATTAAAAGTTTTAAAAAATAAAAATTGAATAAAAAACATAGTTAAAAATATTTGGCTATAATTCTAAAATAGTCGCCAAAAATTTTTACTGAGAAACCATCACAAATAAATTTTACCTACGTTCCGCAAATTGCCGCTAAATCTAATTTGCTACGAAATGAAAAATGTGGCAAAACATTATTGTCTACATATACGGTAATGCAACTAATAACTTTTAGCCACGAAAAGAAAGCGTTTCAAAATATCATTGGCGATGTTTTTTCTTTTCTTCACCTATCACTTTTTGCGACATATCTGGGGATTGAAACTAAATATGCTTTGCGACGATATTGGAAAAACATCATGATAATATTTTGCTACCACAGTTTTGTGACGATTTGTGCGACGAATTTTTTTGTCAATAAAAAGTATTGGTGACGAATTTTTGACTTTTAGCGACGAAAATATTTATCGTCAAAAGCCCCTTCTGTTATTGTGTCTGGTTAACATCTCCTATATCTAAAAGTTTATTAATATAAAAAATAACTTTAAAACCGTCTCTTTTTTTAGTAAGTTGACTTAAAGAATCCAAATGAAAAATGATTTATTTTTATCATTATGTTTGATTTAAAGAATTGAAGTTATCTTATCACGCTCTAATCAATTCAACCTTTTAAATAAACCAAAAAAGAGGCTTCTTTAACATAAAACATATAAACATGTACTTTCCTTTAAAATAATAGTGTTATTTTATAATTGGGTCTAAAAGTTTTAAAAATTTTACAATAAATATTATACATATAACAAAATCAAGGACCAAAGTTCTAGACATCGAATTCCGTTAAATTCCCTTAAACATTTATACACATGACATTGGTTGATCGGTGCTAATTGATAGATAGGTGACATTGTAATATAGGCTGGGCTTTCTAAACCTCTGTCTTATCCTTTTGCTTCTACTTCTACATTCTTCTCCCCTCCTCTTGTGCATTTTCTCTCAGCAAATAAAATCTACTAGCAATCTGACTATAGTCGCTGAAACTTGCGTGATCAACCTTTAACGGCACCTTATAAATATGCAGGCTATAAACTATTTCAATCAGCTAACAAATAAGCCATGGATTGGATGGGCCAACTAGATGCGGCTTGTTTGTTTCTACCCAAGTCCCCAAGTGTGTAATCTTTCATATAACCTATTAATATTCGTAGTATATGAGCGTTTTTATTTGTTTTAGGTATAGAACATTTTTTTTTCTTTTTTTTCAAGTGTTGTCCACTCCTCAACAGAGGATGAATATTGTGACCCCAATTTCCTCTTTAGATCATATTATGAGAGGATGGTTGTGACAAGAACAAATATCATTTGACTGGAAACGATGACTGTTGGGATGCGTTTGGAGGATAACTTTAAGGATTGAGTAACGGAATTAGGTAGGACGTGCATGCTTTGATGTTTTTTGGCTTGTACGTGTTACCAGTTGCTTCCTCAAGTGCCTCATCTCCAACGCTTGGCTACTGTTTGTTGCTCAATCCAAATATCCACAACTTTTCTGTAATCATCTACACATAATAGTTTATGTTTTTTGTGAAACCCTTTTCAAAATTACTATTCACAAATCAATGAGAAATTGCCTTGTTATTATGATGTTTCAACTGCAAAATTAACAATGTTTTTAAATTAAGGATTATTAATTAGTGTCTTATTAGATTATAATAATTCATTTTCGTATATAGACCGATTTAATTTTTTTATCTCTAATTAATATGAGAATTTTACATACTTGATATAAATAATTAAAAAGAATACTTTTGCTTCTTCTTTCGCTAAATTATTCAAAGTCCTGAAAATATTATACCTACTCAACCATTATATTAAACTCTTTGAGAGAGTTAAAGCAAACTTGCTCAATGTCAATGTGCCTTGTTGTGAGTCTCTACAGAGTTAATTACATTATATTATTAGAAAGAAGAAACAAACATAAAAACCTCTCGAAGAATGGTCCAATAATCGAAAACTCAAATCCATTCTAATGGACCTGAATCCATT
>JAOQMM010000006.1:14538928-14548931 GCA_027563515.1 Erythroxylum platyclados
TCTAGCTTATTTAAGACTTCCATTACTAGTGAAAATAGATAAGGAGAAATAGGATCACCTTACCTCAGACCTTTCATACCTCTAATTATTTTAGTAGGCTCCCTATTGATCAAAATGTTTTAAGAGATGCTAGTGATACACTGCTCAATCCACTCATAGAAGATATTTGAAAAACCATAAGCTTTAAGATAATTTAGTTTAAAGTTCTAGTCTATAGAATCATACACCTTTCAAAAATCGATTTTAATAACACAAGTCATATTTCTTCTCCTTTTAGTGTAATTTCTTAGCAATTCTTACATGAGTAAGATGTTATCTCTAACATATTTACTAGGAATATATGCTCCTTGTTGATAACCTATGTGTTCAGGAAAAATCCTCTTGATCCTATCAGTAATCTTATAGATTATATTACAACAGGCTATAGGCATGTAATCATTAAAAGTTTATTGCTCATCTCCTTCAGGAATTATTGTAACAAAGGTTTAGTTTAGCTTTTATAATAGCTTCCTTTTCCTAAAGAATTCTTGGATTGCTTCTACCACTAGATAACCAATTATGCTCCATGTTTTCTAGAAAAATAGGGCATTCATTCCATCTAGTCTTGGAGCTTTACCAGGATTCATACCTTTCAGTACACTCTCAATTTCCATTCTGGTAATAGGCATGGACAGATCTTCAATCTCAACACTGGACAATTTATCCTGAATAATTTGATTGATGAGGCTAACTAAGGAGGTAGCATCTTAAGTTATTCCAATAGTTAGAAAAGTATGGTAAAGAATCCTTTAGTAGCTTTTCCTATTCTGTAATGACTACATCTCCTTTCGAAATAGACATAATTTTATTTCCAGCTTTCTTTAAGGTTACTTTCCTTAGGGTTACTCTCCTATGAAAATGCAAAATGTTTCTATCCCCTTCAAACAACCCATAACTCCTTTGATCTTTGTCTCATGATGGAATAATCAACTTCAAGTGCTAGGGAGTATTTATTTAGGGTCTGCTTTTTAGCAAGTTGAAGACTAGCTAAAGTTAATTGGATCTGAGTATAATTGAGATTGGCTCTTGCTTAGAAGATGTTACAACTTGATAGTGTTGCCAATAACTTCCCTAATTAGGGATTTAAGCTCCTCTCTTATGTCCTGAATCACTCTAATACATTTGAATTAGCTAGAATCTATAAAGTAATAGTTGGTACCATTTATAATTGCCTCCTTAAACCCTCTTGCCTTATAAAGGAAATTGTTAAACTTGAAAGGAAATTTTTTTACCTCATTTCCATTTGTCAGTAATACAATGATAAGGGAATGATTAGAGCTTAGAGATTCTAAAAACATAGAAAGCAATCTGGAACTCTCTAAAACCATTAAAGATTGGTCATACTTCTGTCTAACTTCTTCCTTAAAAATCAAAACCCTTTCTGCTTATTAATCCAAGTAAAGAAGTTGACACCCTTATGCAGATCCTCAATGTCAATGTCCATTACATATTGTTTGAAGCCATTGTAGTAATTCCTCAAGTTATAATTACCCATTGCCTCATCAGGATTCAACACATCATTAAAATTCCCTAGGATTAATTAACCAAGGAGTATGAATATTGGCAGCCAATTCACCTAGCTTGTTCCATAGTTCCTTTCTCAAGAAGGTCTGATTTTATCCACATACCACGGACACCTTTATCCGCATCTATTCTTGTTTGAGTCTGAGCTTCATGTGAATCACTTGTGTATGGGAACAATAATTTAGCAACTTTGCCATCTCTTCATCATACAGAACTAGCATTCTTCCATTGAAATGATGATCATAGTTATCAATCATCTTCCATTGGTGAGGAACTAAACCAAAAATGTTACAATTTTCTTTCTTGATTCTAGATTCTAAAATACCAAAAAAATAAACAAAAGCTTATTTATACTTTTATGTTCTCTTGAATATTTATATACTAGGATTAATAAAGAAATTTTCATTGGAACATGAAAGGAGGAAGTTTAAATGCATTAGTATCAATTTATGATATTAATTTCTTGTTATGTATATGGATAAAAATAAATATATTTATTTAAATATTTTCTATATATGTAGTTATGCATATTCTAAACATGTAATTAATGAGACCTCGAAAATTGTGAAAATATTTTTGCATTACTCTAAATTAAATGTAAATTAATATCTAATGTATTTTCCAAGTTAAAATGTACTTGTTACAATACATACTAATTCTTTTTAATTTATATTATACATTAGATTTTCAATTGAAGTTTAATATTTTGCAAATTTAGAGCTTAATTTACTTTTAACAAATCAAATATATGGAAATTAGTTATATTAAAATCCTTAAAAATATGATTTCTTTTAGTTATTAAATCCTTATATATTGTACATATAATTGTGTTGGATATCTAAAGAAATATTTTAATTTTATTTATTATTAAATATTATGTTATTGAAATAATTTCAAAATATTTAATTTATCCAAAATGCAAATATTTAGTGATAGATAAAATTTTTATATAGAAAAATTTTATTAAAGAATTATGTCTCCTCAAATAAATACAATATTGAACATGTAAGAATACATTTATATAAAATTTATTAATTAAAAATTATTATTTAAAGTCAAATAAATTGCTTCATTAATTTGTATAAGTTATTTTTAGAAAAAATTAGAATTACTTACTTCAAGATTGACCACTTGTCGTAAGATTAAAAAGTACAATATGTTATATTATGAATCTTATTTAAATACATAAATATTATATTTAATGTTATAGTATTTTAGTGATAGTTTTTCATTGACGTTTATGTAGATGTTAATTTATTATATCTCTAGTTATGCTTTAATTTTATAAACACATTTATACAAATAAATATATATTTTTTATATTTTTTATCTTATTATATTTTTAGTTATGGTTTAAGTTCGTAAACGCATTAATACATATAAATTTATATTTTATCTTGGTTTTATGAAATATTTATTTAAAATAGTCAAAAGAAATAAATTAAATCATATTATGCCATCATTTTGAATAAATATACTTAAAAAAATTTATATTGCGCTTAATTTTTTAAAATTTATTTCGAATAAATGTAAAACAAATGAAGATAATACATCGTATGAATCTTCTTTCATCATATTTATTTTATATTATTTTGTTACATGCTTTTTATAAAATCGAAAAGAGTTTTTGTTAGTACATAAATAACTTTAATTTAATATTTATTTAACATTGATTTAATTTTTCGAATGCTTTATAGAGTATATCTTGATTTTACAAGTACATTTATTTAGAATTATGAAAAGATATAAATGATGTATTGTATTTATTTAGAATTATTTTTTGCAAATATTAATTTACTATAATTATAAAGTTAAAATATTTTATCACGACGTGTGTCAAGTTTAGGTGAAAATAGTTTTGCTAAGAGAACACGTGTACACTCCCAACACAAGAATTTAAGACTTTACTTAATAGTTAAAAAGGGTTTAAAAAAATATAATTAGGATATAATCATATAATGTATTTTGGAGCTAATGATCTCTTTAGATTCTTTCTTTATGAATTGCATCTGGGTCCTCCACTGACCATTTTAATATGGTTTTAATTAGAACATTTAAAGGACGAAAATGCCCCTGAGCATCGAATGTAATCCACCCAAGTTCGTGTTTGTAACATCATGATAAAACGAAAAAGAAAAGGCAGGAATCTAAGTTCTAACATTTACTAGCAGCACTAGCTATTACATGGGATGAGATTTTCGGTTTCGGTTAACCTATTCTTATTCCATTTAATACCATTTCATCTACACAATTTTTTGAGCCTTACATAAATATATGAATAAGATGATATAAAACAAAATAAAATAGGTAAACCAAAACAAAAAAAATTACTTACCGGTTGTATGATAATCCGGAAAAAGTGATAAAAAGCATTGGTAGCTGTTGTTTTTGAGTAGAATTGGGCCGGTGAATGATTACCTACATCGATCTTTCAACCGTAGCCATCAGCAACACTTGGAAAGATTGCTACTGTGTATCTGACAAGACATTTCCTCTTCCTCCTCATAACGGGATCGAAAATACGCATGTTGAGTTTTATACTATGCATGGTACTGTCTTTTCTGGCTCTTACAAGTTTTGTCTTTTTCTATATGTAAGAACATAAGATGATATTAAATTGAACTATGATGATTCAAAAGATTGTATTTTACTATTTTGCTTCTAATAGTAAATTACATGCCTTGCGATTGACCTGTATAAACTTTCATACTCCATTAGCTTTGTATGGATTTACCATATGTTCTTCTTTAAGGGACTTATCAAGGATGAAAAGTCGATAAGGGCTCTGATTTGTTGTTTCTTTGGTAGAACACGCTACTTGTTTCTTTCTTAACGAATCAATGTTTCCTTAACAAGCTCATTGACAGGAAATGTATTTAAAGTTGCATTTGTCAAATCGGTAGATAAGGGAACCGAGCAAAGTAATTTGCTGTCTTCTTTAACTAGGAATGCAAGTAAAACGAGAAGGTATCTTAGTCGACTGCGCTTATTCTATTTACTTTTAGCTATCTTTTTCTTTTTCAGTTTACACCTGGAAATCTGAGCCCCAAAGCAGGGTTTCACGCCTACAAGACTAACGCTGCTTGCAGTAATAAAGGGCTACGAACAGGAAGGCTTTAGAAAAGTTTATATGGTGCGGTACTGCTGCTGCCGAGCTATCATTCTCTCTTTTGGAGTTCGTGTTGTTTCTGATGACACAATTTGCTCCCCCGTACTTTCTTTCACGAGCAAGGAAGTTGTGGCGTGCATTGATTTTAACAGTACAAGTAGTAGATATATAGCATATTGTACATGCCTTGTTTAATTACATATGCAGTTTGCCCGCCATATAGACTAGTTCTATCAACTATGATTAAAAGCTAGCTCCAGATTGAACCTTATCGCAAAAGTCCAAGTTATTTATTGGTCACCCCCTTCAAAGAAGAAGGTGAAACAGAAAACAACCAACAAGAATAGCAGCCCTTTTTGTTTTTAATTGTAATAGTAAGTAGTTGAAGATAATAGGCTATAACTGAATAAAGAATATAAAAGAAGAAAAACTTTAGAAGCAGTCGAGTTGGAGTTGAGCCTTAATTAGTAATATGAAACTCTCCGCTTCCATCTAATTCCATTCTATTCTATTATAAAAATTCCTACCAAATAATAAATAATAAAACCTTGTTATCACATCTCATTCTCTTATAAACCTATCAACTAAACAGACTATAAATGTACTATAAAGAGATCAAAGAGAGACATCAGATGTTCCAGTTTGAGTACATGATATTTGTTATGACAAAGAGTTGAAACATTCGTATTGTAATTCTTAAAAATTTTCTAATTTTTTAATGTAGTGTTCTTGGCAACGCCATCGGTGACCTTGATTTGGACATTATCGTCTTAATGAATGGCAATTTTTGGGCCAGGATAATCTGCACTCACAGTTAAAAGTTGCTTTGCATGGCACAAACGAGTTACTTTCTTCCACTGAATCTGCAAAATCTGCCGAGACTCAATTCATAATCTAGCCCTATTTGATTTGATTGCACCAAGTGAAAGCGAGGTCCAAAGGTTAGGCATATGTAGCCTACATAATGCTTGCAAAAGCCCTCCATTAAAACAAAGCTTTAGTGAAGTATAAGATTATTAAACACTACTCACTCTTAACGTTATCAACAAAGGCTGGCTATTTATATTAAATGTTAGTTATTCACATATGCTCACGCATTGGCTTCTTTGAATATAACTTATGATGTTGGAGTAGGAGGTAATATCGTTACGGATGCCAACCAGCGTTTACACGTTAACTCAAGTGAGCTCTTAAACTCTCGTCGCAAGAATAAAGATGTATTAGACCAAATCAGGACGACAAGAAAATGGTAAACACCCATGCATGCATCACAAAGAATCCAAGGCTTGAAGATTTCGACGAATATGATTAATTGTTATCTTCGTCAGAGTGAAGTTAAAATTTTAAGTATATAATGATATGAGTTTTAAATGTATAAAAGATCGAACAAACACACTTGATCTTTAACTGAAATCTACCAGTGCACAACAGCCCTATTCAAGACTTCAAAGGAAACTTAATAACAATAACCGAGTGATCAATTACATTGAATCGGGTCTGTCTTAGGAACAGATCTTTTGTTCTTCCCTACTCTATTTCTCCTGTTCTTAAGTCATTTCATCCGTCTAATTTTTGTAAATCTTATTTATTGAATGGATTAATTTTCATGAAACAGAATAAGCACAGAATAATATGTTTAAGTAATCTGGTCCCTTTGTCCTATCCCAAGTTAACTGAAAAACAATTGGAATAATTGGTTGGTTAATAATTTATTAACAATATTTTTTAGACAAACCAACCAATATAATCCAAGTTAGAAATCATGGTCATAGCCTGAAAATACTCGTTATAATAATATATGGAGGGAGCATTTAATTTAGATGTCAAATTTGGTTACGACATAGTCATGTACACTTGGGGTGGAGCAGGCAAGTACTTCATCTTGGAATAGCAACAGCCAATTAACTTGATATTAATCTTAGGATTTAGGGATTTAAATGCCCTTCTAATGAACTAGTCGAATTTGAGTATAGTTAAACTTGGTTTATCTTAAACTTTATTTATAGTGTACATTAAGAGTTTTAAGTAGGGATGGCAACAGGCCGGCCTATGGGTCAGTCTAGCTAATTTTTAAAATAATTTTTTCAAATTAAAAGTATAAAATAACGTCTTTTTTTAAATTAAGTCTAGGTTTGAGTTGTTCAGACTCAAGCTTGTTTAAGACCTAACTCTTTTAAGCAAAACGATGTCGTTTTATTTAGAAAATTTGGGCTTCAGACTGGTCTGGGCTTGAGTTGACCTATGGGTCAACCTATTAAAAACACCTAAATTTAAATCTATAGACCAACTCATTGTCATCTCTAATTATAAGTTTGAGAAAACCTTCAGAATATACAAGACCATGCTACTGGACCAACTAGATCTAACGTAACCCTAATCATGACACGTACATCAGATGAGCTCTGCAAAACCGGTATCTTCTTGAATTGTAAATGCCACTTCCTCAACTAGTTCACGTTATATTAGGAAAGTTGTTTATTAGCAAGACCAGTCCTCATCACTTAAAAGTTAAACAGGCAAATGGACAAAGAATTCAGGTAGGCTCTAAACAATTGCATGAAAAAGGTTAAAGACTTAAGACATTTTTTTAACCCTATGTAACTGGGTTTTGTAAATGGCTTTATAGTGTAGTTGGAAAATGTCATTTTCAAACTTAGTTAAACCATTCTTTCCCAAATGATTTAAGAGCTTTTAGACTTTAGATGGATGATTAGCATACAGATCATTCTTTTTCCCCCTTCTCTTGCATCATCTCACTGACACTTTCCAATAGAATAAGAAAGGAAATCCCTACAGCTGACAAGTCAAGTTTTGTTGCCATTGTATTCCTCTATTATGAATTTTCGCTCTCTTTGCATCCCATGAGCAAAATCTTAAATAAGATTTGATAAAATTATATTTAACATATTCAATTACTTCTTGTTTAGACAAAACTTTTGCCCTGATTAAGCAATTAAACAAAATACAAAAGTTAACTTCATTACAAGAGTATACATAGTTACATTAACAAGATTACTTATCACCTCTCCTCCATATATAATTTAGCATATAATAAGAGGGGGTAACCTTTAAAGAAAGGACAAGAAATTCTCTGATCTCAGTAATGTCTATTGATGTACCGAGATGAAAAGTCATCTGTGTGTTTAAATCTTGATAGTTCAGATATCATATCAGGCATGAAGAACTGCAACCTTCTGGGACAATTCACTAACGGTCTCATCACCAACCTCTGGAATCGCCTCCTCCTACCAACATAAAAACTAGGATATAACGACTGAAAGAATATGAATTTATCCATCATCTGAAGCCAATGGCAGGAAAAAGTTTGTTGAGAATAGATGAGTCTTATCTTTTATAATTACAAGAATGGAACTAATATAATCAGAAATTCCCCACAGACTACCACCAACGCTCACAAATTTCAGAACCTTACCATTTTATCTTTTTTTATTTCTTTATTAACAACACTTCCGCAATCAACTTAATCGAATAACAGAGATTTGCAACTAATATTGAGTTACCTCTGTATCTCTTCTAGGTTGCACACCCACACACTTGGAAGCACTAATGCTAGCACTCTTCAATAGGCTTTTGTTACTGTAGTTTGGCTTGTTAGGCCCATTTTGTTCTGAACCTTGGTGCGATCCTGGAGGACTCTCTAGTGTTGTTGCCACAGAAGCTGCACTTCGTCTCTCCACTTCATTGTTTTCCCCTACTGTCTCGTCTTTAGGAGCAGGAACACGCTCTCTGAAGAGGGGAAAAAAAACAAAAAGAGAAGAAGAAGAAAAAAATGAAGCTTGTAGGTTGAAAGTTGGAATATCAACCCAATCAAATAAAAGTAGAACAATAACAATAGCAACATCAGACCTGTAACCAAACTAATGCACATAAGCAACTGCAGAAGCACTAAGGTTTGTTTATGTTGTTAAGTCTGAAAAATTAAGGTCTTTCCCCACAGTTTGAGCAGAAAATTTACCGTATAAATAAAGGAAGAGTAGGCTATGGAAGAAACTTGAATTGCATTAGAATTGACATACCTAGGCAAGGAAGCATGTTGCCTTTGGAGTGGAGTGCTTCTTTCACCTTTACCATAATGCTCCTCAAGATGTGCAAATTGTCGTTTGAAACGATCAACTCCACTATAATGTAAATGTATAAAAATAATTAATTCGGGTTACTCGTGCGTATATATGCTAACTAGATCGTGCTTTCCCTAACAACAAGATGCCCATTATAAAACCAATGCAAGAAGTTAATTTACCGAAACTTTATTTTACTACAAACATGAAGCCTTGGACCTATAAGAGGAAAATGATCTAAATACCAGTAATAATAACATCTTATGAGCAACATTACTTTCCCCCGTCCAATGTAAATAATCTAAGTTTG
Source organism: Erythroxylum platyclados (assembly GCA_027563515.1). NCBI lineage: Eukaryota > Viridiplantae > Streptophyta > Magnoliopsida > Malpighiales > Erythroxylaceae > Erythroxylum > Erythroxylum platyclados. The sequence continues at coordinate 14,547,990 of JAOQMM010000006.1, forward strand.
GAAGATCTCAAATGCAAACAATTGTGGTAAAGCATCATAACTTTGGACTAAGTAGCTCATAAAGCAAGTAATTCTTCTGTGAACAAGTTAGCAATATTTGATATACAAGTGCAGATTGGATACTAAAACTTGGCATCTGAACAATCACTAATAGAGGTTCTGATATGTTAAATCAATAATGACTGCTCTACCTCGGGTACAAAAAGCTAGTCTGCTCTCCACCCTGAAGGTACTCTTGGAGCATTTGAGGGTGATACTCTAATATCTGATCAAACAAAGCAAAATGTATAAGATTCACTGATAAAAGAAGGATGGAGTAAATGAAACTTGCACACAAGAATTACATAGCTATACCTCTCGGTAGATCAATTCTCTAACATCATCTTTTGCCAACTTCCTCCTTTCAAATTCAAACTCCAGTTTTGAAATCGGTTGAGTGGATGGTTCTCGGTCAACATTCGATAAACCATGAAAGTAAGGATCAGCTAGCGCCTAGCATTAAAGTGTTGAAACGTGATCACCAGACAAATAGTATGGAAAGTTTTCGAGGATTGAATTCTGATTCAAATATTGATATTGTAATCATCTAGCACATTGGATCTTTGTTACCTCTTCAGCTGTAGGGCGATCCTTAGGATCGAATGCAAGTAGGCGTTCCAATAAGTGAAGAGCCAATGGATCTGCATTTGGGAACTTCTGTGAGAATGGAACTGGTTGTTTCTTCCGCATGCTACCTAGGTACCTCCTAGCCTTTTCATTCCGGATCTGAACATGTCATGTTGTTTTAAATATGAGTTGTGAATAAACAAGTTAGTAGGTTTGTGAGACAGAGGAATAAGGTGAAGAAGTAAGTCTGTAATGTTGATAAGTTGGTGATACATGAAATGTAAAGACGTTATTGGCAGAAATAGGACCATTTAGGCAAACTGGTGATACTCAAAC
>JAOQMM010000006.1:14574881-14588995 GCA_027563515.1 Erythroxylum platyclados
TATAACATATGTGAATTTAAGTAAGCTATAAAAGGGTAAACAAGAGTGATACAATGAGGTTACAAATAAACAACTTGAGGTTGTTCTTTCACTATACTTCTAACTCATTAAACAAACTTGATACAATAATCTAAATGACTGGTATGGCAGAATTGGATGCACTAGTTGTTGACTATTTGTGATGTGTTATGGAATTTGCCAATATAATACACTTGGCACAAACCCTTTCCACATATCTTCTCATATTTGGCTAATAAAAATGCTCTCTAAGCATATCTACTTAAATGCACTTGGTCTAAAATAATAAAAGATTGAATGAAGTGAATTAAAATAAATAAACTAATAAAACTAAGCAATTGAATAATTGAAACTAGCAACAAGAATAAAATCAATCAATGATGGAAAATTAAGAATTATTCAATCCTTGTTTTGTCTTCCCTTTATCTTGTTGATTCAATTTATGCTTGAATCTAGATATCCTAAGGTTTTGATTACCCTTTCTCGAGATCTAAACAATTAATCCCAATTAAAATTGATAATAATATAATTGTATCCTTTTGATTCACAAAACTACTCCTAACTATTCAATTAGATTTGAAGCAATCCAAAAGATAATTAATTCACAATTAAGATCTCTCTTTAATTGTTTATTAATCTAATATTTGCATGTCTATTAAGCTACCAAATCTCGTTGTGCACCTTAAAACATATGTCTTTACTCAACCTCTCAATTTATTAACAAGTATAAGTACAACAAATATCACGAAGAAATGATATATCTATCGAATTCAACAAGAACAGATCAAGAACAATCCTTAATATAGAATTAGAAACCCATAATCATGTTCAACATTTTACTAATGCAAATCAACATCCAAGATAATGAAGTATATGAAGAGAAAAGAAAGAAAAATAGTTTGGTGTCTTGATCTGGAAATTTGGAAAATCTGGAGTTGCTCTTGATGTCTCCTTTTTGATCTCTTTAATTCTAATCTGCAACCTCGTTTTGGTGTTTTTCTTATCCTTAAATTCTTGTCGAGACTTCTAAAGTTGTTTCTAAGGTTTCTCTACTTAATTTAGTTTCAAAAATAGCCCCGAAATGTCAAAAATATAAAAATTTTGTGTGCTGGGAAAAACATTGCCATGATCATGAATGGTGTTACGATCGTGACTCCTGCTTCTCCACCTTCTCTGTCATGATTGTGTCTATGCACGATAATGGCATTGTGCACGATTGTGGCTTCTTCTCTTCTCTAAATTCTTCCTCTTTTCTTCAATTAATTGTTTCTACTTACTAACAAACACATCAAACACCCCTTGAAACATAAAATTAAGATCAAATTCTTGTTCTAAACTAATCAAACAATTAAAACATATAAAAACACTTAACAAGAACATAATTCTAAGTCTTAAACACATGATTATTATCTAAGAAAACACTTAAAATACACTCAAACACTTAAAAACATACTATAATATGCACCTATCAGGGGGATTTTGAACTCCCTTTGAACTAGATAGCTTAGTAAGATGCAAAAGATCAATCTAGTTATAGGCATCATGTTGCAACTCCCCCTGAATCTTTTGCAACTAATCGGCGAAGGTAACACCATATGTAGGCATCATGTTGCAACAATGACTCTTAGCCAAAATGCAAACATCACATTTAAGAGAAGATTCTAAATTACGATTAAATAAATATGGTTAACATCATTTTAAATAAGTAAAGGAGATATGGCCAAGTCGATGATGCCACATCTAGACATTATTTAGATTATTACCATCATGACTCTAAAATTGGTGAACATGACCTAAAGCAACATCAACTATATAATATAGCCAACTCCTTTTTGTACCACATCTAAAAGATCACCTGAGTCCAAATATCCTAAAACAAGTAAAAAGTGGGAAACATTAGTACAATATAAATCTAACTATTCTGTAATTATTTAATTGATATATGATAAGTAATTCACCCATTTTAGGATAATCATTTTGTCATGTCGCCATAGCAGTTACACTAAAAATAAGATCAGTTGTATTAGCTACTTTTACTTAGGTTAGATGACTGTTATTTAGTGTTTTATTTTACTTTTGTTTTCTAAAAACCATTCTAGATCATCGTGACTCTTTTGCAACTAATCAAAGAAGGTAACACCCATGCAAACATACATGTGGTGAGTTGAAGAATGGTGACACATGTAACCTTTTTGTGAAGATGGAAGCTGAGACACACACAATATATAGTACAAGTATATAGTTTGGTGGTTGGTCTTTTTGTTGGTGAATATATGCAACACATATAAATATAAGCATATCTAGTTATAGGAAGGACAGAATTTGACATATTGAGTAAATACTTGGAAAGGATTATGAAAAGAAACTCATAGTGACATCTAATTCATGAGATGAACTGCATATGTTACAACATCAATCCAATAATTTTGAGAAATGTTCACACAAATTAGAAGAGCTCTAGTGGTTTCAAATATATGCCTATTTGTGTACTCTGTAACACTATTTTATTGCAGAGTGTATAAACAAGTAATTCATGAAGAATACCATTGTTTTGAAAAATAATTGGAGAGTTCAAAGTTAAGATATTCTCCACCATTATATGATCGAATGATTTTAACTGAAAAAGCATATCGGGCACAAACCATGTTATAGAAAATTATAGATATATTCCACACATTACATTTGTGTTAGAAAGTATATAGCCAGAGTCATTTTGGTAACAATCATCTACACAAGTATTAAAAGAATGAATTTCAAAGTTACTAATAACTACGACAATTCCTTGAAAATGAGAGTAGATCAATTTAAATAAAGCTACTCTTTTATTAAAACTTAAAAGGATATAAAGTACAGTGACTCTTAGCCAAAATGCAAACATCACATTTAAGAGAAGATTCTAAAATACGATTAAATAAAGATGGATAACATCTTTTTAAACAAGTAAATGAGACATGGCCAAGTCAATGATGCCACATCTAGACATTATTTAGATTATTATCATCATGACTCTAAACTTGGTGAACATGACCTAAAGCAACATCAACCATATAAGATAGCCACCTCGTCTTTGTACCACACCTAAAAGATCAACTGAGTCCAGATATCCTAAAACAAGTAAAAAGTGGGAAACATTAGTACAACACAAATCTAACTATTCTGTAATTATTTGACTGATATATAATAAGTATTCACCCATTTTAGTATAATTATTTTGTCATGTCGCCATAGTAGTTACGCTAAGAATAACATCAGTTGTATTATCTATTTTAACTTAGGTTGGATGTTTGTTATTTAGTGTTTTATTTTGCTTTTGTTTTCTAAAAACCATTCAAGATCACCGTGGATCTCAAAACAAATACCTTTCGTATGGCGAGTCCACTGTAGCATCTGCAATATAATTTATCTTTTTATGCTTCTTCAAATAGAACCAAATATCTCGTCTAGTTCTGCAAAAAAGTCATACATTTGATCCTTCTAAATTTTGTCTTTTCTAGTCTGGAGATTTGTGGTCTGTATCATTTTAATTAGGCGTCACTTATCTATTTCTTGTCATACACTATTGAGTTCAGTATAATAAATATTGACCAAACATCCATTTTACTTTGTCCTTATAGCCTTGCAGCGTAGTTCATAATATTGGGATCCATCAGCTCCATCATAGAAGGTTTAAGTGACTTGATCCCATATTTCCCAGGTTTGAGTGACTTGATTCCATATTTCCTTGGCTGATGGAAGATTAATAAACAAGCTAAAAATATGTGGTTCAATGTATTTTAACAACCATTCTCCCACGATTGCATCTTTAATGCACCACTTTGAGTAACTCAAACTATTTTCATCGACTTTGGGGTCTATCCATTCAAATTACAAATTTTTTTTATCCCACAATACGAACTTCAACCATATGTGACTAGATTTTGAAATTTGTATCATTTAACCTCAATCCAAATTATAACTTCTAAAGGTGAGGGAATTCAGTTGAGGTTGGGGTTTGGTTCACAGTGATAATATCAATATTTTTATCTATAGTTAGTCCTTTGTTTCATGACCAATTATGAATGAAGAATTTGGTTAGTCTAAAGTGACGGTTTAGAGTTTGTGAATTTGAGACGTAATCTAATAGTACGAGTATATCTATATATAATATAAGATAGATATAATTTGATGCAATCCTTTAATATTGGGCTTTTGTGACATACTTGTACATCAGCCTAGGAGTTTCAACAAGAGTTTTGTTACTTAACTTGTCTACCCTATTTTCCATTTTTAAAACACGTTAGCCTTTTTTAATTGAAGAAGGCATTCATAAAATTAGAAAACAACTCTTAGGAGCCCGAAGGAGATGCAAGATTTAAGTTAATTTTATTGAGGTAGGCCTAGATTACGGGGAACCCATACTAAAACACGAGAATTCAAAAACTAAAACATAAACAATTATTTTTATAATATAAAAAAAATCATAATGTACTTTACATAAACGTAGATATTATACGAAATTAAATTTTTTTACTATATACTAAATGCTAGGTAATTTAAATTTAAATAACTCTTAATAATGACGTAAACATCCATTGTTCTCGTGTAGAAGCGTAACAACCTAAAATTAAGAAGACAAAATTAAGCGATGCTACTGCATCATTCACGAGCCTGACTAAGATGTTTTCCTTAATTGAGATACTAACGTATTCACCTTTCTGTGGGTGGGTATGGATCAAAATATTGAAGAGTTGAGGGTTATAGGCATGTAGAGTTTACAAGACACTTGACTGACTTCCTAATTCTTTTCAATTGACTTCTATGTCTCGATTTTTGTGGTTTAATTAAGTGTTAATTTCTTAAACATTATTATAACCATTCAAAACATTATTTTCATCATCTAAAGATCATGCCTTGAAATTTTATGTTAATTTTTGACAAAAAAACAATTATTGAAAAAATAAAAAAAAACACAAAGTTTTAAGAGTTAAGTGAAGAATATGAAAAGATTCAACTAATTAACCAGAATTAAAAAATTTCTTAAGTGAGAAGAATTATAACATAACAAATATTTCTTGGTAAGGACTTCTACATCACTCTAAACTTGTAGAATCAAATTTTGGTTTCTATTAATTCTTAATGATATGATGGAATTTTTAATAAATAGATATGATTAAGGTTATGAGTAAAAATTTAGAAGCTTAAAAAATAAGATTAACAAAATAACTCAAGTCAAATAACAAATCACTTTCTGTAATTTGATTTAGAAATTGACCTCATACCAAACTGAGTTTTAGAATAGAATTCATCGAGTTCATACATAATTATTTTTAACTTTTGAATTTTAAAAATATATTAAAGTTAAATTATATTTATTATAAAAATAATTGTCACTTTTGAAAATAAGGTCTAAATTAAGTATAGGAAATAAATTAAATTTTATTATTAATAATTTGAATATGATAGTCATAATTCTGATTAATAATTAATATTATTTAATATTTACTTCCTTAATAATAAAGTTAAAGTATGACAAAAATAAAAATAAAAAGTTAAAATAAAATTTATAAGTCATGGAAAATAAAGAGATGAAAACTAAAAACTAAAAACGAAATTAAATTAATATTACATTTAAAAATAAAATTAGAAATGTAACTAAGGAAATTGTTAATTACTGGTTAAGAGCAATCGTAAAAAGAGTAATTAATTTCAAAAGTAAATTGAAAAAATTGATGTCTCATTGATACTCGACGTCTCATTTGCTCCTAGAACGAAGAAAACTATCAGTGGAGTAGTCGTAGTAAGCCACCCTGAGAGACAATCTGCTAATAATATCAATATCTAATTGGAATCAATCGTCGGCGTTCCTACATGGTTGTTCCTAAAGTAGCACAAATCCCATCTTCATAAAAAAAAAAAAAAAAACTATCAACCTTTTAAGTATTGGAAATTTAACCATCATCATGCTGAACACGTTGATCGTACTTATGACCTCGTTTATCTAATTAATTAACCTAAAAGTCCACATAGAAGGCTTTTTTCAAACCTGAAGCTGAAGCTGGATCTGGAAAAGTCTACGAGCTAACGGCTTCGTTACTACTATTAGCAGCCATCATCTTCTGGAACTCCTCGAAATTGACCGACCCGTCGCCATCAGAATCCACAGTGGAGATCATTTTCACGCACCCGTCAACGGAGCACCGTATTCCCAGGCTGTTCAGGACCTTGTGCAACTCCGCAGACGAGATAAGCCCGTCCTTGTTCTGGTCGTACAGATCGAACGCGTCACGGAGGTCGGAGACGCCGGACGAGGATCGGCAGAGGTGATAGAACTCCTCGAGATTGATGAAGCGGTCCTTGTCGGCGTCCACGTCCTTCATAACGCGTTGGAGCTCGGCCTGGGTGTAGGTGGAGCCCATGGATTTGAGGACGTCGCCGAGCTCGTCCACGGAGATCCTGCCGTCGCCGTTGGAGTCGAACTGGTTGAAGACGCGCTTGAGCTCGTCAAAGTCGTGGAGGTGAAGAGAAGGGGAGTTGGATGATTTGGGAGAGGCATTCTGGGACGTAGCGGGCGTTGTTGAAGCCATTGGTTTTGGTTTGCGAGTATTTTCTGTCGGCCTCTTTATAAAGGAGGATACCGCGTGCGGTGATGGAGCAATCGCGGGTCCCACAAATTGGTACTACAAAGATCGTTTTGCGGGTCCAAAAACCAACCGTATATTTATCCTTTTCATAAAGGGATTTGTTTATTACCAATAAACTATAGAGTTTAATGGTGTAATAATTGAAGGTAAGATGGCCTCATGCATAGGATTCATGTGCCACAAGCTAAAGATACAACTGCAAAATGTTGAAAGACATTTGATTCAATAAGACTGACATTGATTATTTAGTTTAATAACTCGTCATTAGGCATGTGAGCTCTCCTCTCACCCAGTTCAACGCGTGGCCCTGTGCTGGGGTTATGAAAAGATGGTACGCGCTTTTAACGCTGATACGCGGTCAGATAATTTAAAAGACTAAACGACAACCCAACCCTAAAAGCTCATAAAGAACTTTCCGTACCTTCGTTGGCTGTCCTTTGAATTAGAAGATTAGAGAGAAAAAGGAGAAGAACAACACCTACGTCTTTCTTGTTTCGCAGCAATACGTAATTTAATCAAATTTTGTTTTTCTATTTAAAATATAATTATTTAAGTTTTTATTTTCTTTTATTGTTTGCTTAACTTATGAAAACAAAAAAACCATTTTTTTATTTTATTGTTAACTAAATATATATTAAAGTTAAATTCTAATACAAATTATGATTAATATAATAATATAGTATAGCATATCTATAATTTAAAATAAAAATAAAAACTGTTTGATAAATATATTTTATATTTAAATATCTTTAAATTACTTAAATTTTTAAATAGTCATTAACAAAATATCTTTTAAACATCAAATATCTAATTCTAGATGATAACATTAGTTTTTAAAATATATATTAAAAATAAACATTAGTTTGGGAATAAATTTTTTACTTATTAATAAATGATATATAAGATATTAAAATAAAATTTTAATTAATTAATTAATTAATTAAATTATCTATAAGTTTTACTTAATATTTAGTTATTCTTAATAATAAAATTGTAGTGACATTATAAAAATAAAAAGAAAAACTACAAAAGAAAATGAAAGTGGAATTAAATTACCCTAAGTTTGTTAGCTGCTATTCCAATATATCTTGTTCAGCATATGGTAAATTTGGCATTTTCCAAGTTTGATTTTATGGCTGTAAATCCAATCTTCAGCCTGGAACTCCTGTTAAGACGTGATTATATTTCAACTATATAATTCAAAGAAGACCGAGTCTTCTTTAGGTGATCATTAAAAAGACTTCCTTAATGATTTGTTCATCATGTTTTTACATATTAAAAAATTCCTTACGTATGCTCTCCAACAGAAGATTTATGGAAGGAATGGAGTAAGTGAGCTTGCTGTTGATCATCAGCTTCATCTATTAACTTCCCTTCTTCCTTGGTTAATTATCTTGTAAGGATAATGGGAACGGTTATTCGGGGTTCAAATCCTCTATCTCTATTATTCTATTTCAACCATATTCTGCGCTCAATATGACGTCATTTTGTAGTAAAAATTACATCATATTATCTGCAGAACTTACAAAACGATATTATATTAAACGCGGAACAGGGTTGGAACAAAGTTATTAGAATAAAGAATCTGATCCTCGGTTATTTTGATCCAATTATTTTTCTATGATAATCTTCCATAAATTATTATCTTGCTATCATGACATTGCTTCACCTGATTTAGGCACATACCAGGCACCAAAATAACACAAAGAGTAAATAATTCAAAATTTATGTTCCTACATAGTGTACTTGTCGAAAAAGAATCAGGACATGATTACATCATGTACATGATTACATAATTGACATAATTTTAATTTTTGAAAAATATGCAAATAAATATGTTTATTTTATAAATATGATAAATTATACTTTATTATGAAACTTAATTTTCCTTTCACAATTCCTCTCGAATTTATAGGCTATGTGGAAAAATACTATGGTTGCACAAATATTCAATATATAGTAATATCTATTCAAATGAATTGAGAGAATTCTGTAGGTAATATAGAGAGGATCACGCTAAGAGTAATATCTTCTGTAGAATCAAAACCTATCTATAATAGGATTTAGATTATTTAATAATTTAATTTGATTATGATAAACTTTAATTATACAAAGACCAATATAACACCTAGTGAGAGTCCCGTCGGAATTCGGAGTTTGGGAAGATTCAATAGTATGAAGCTTTATCCCTATAAGGCAAAAAGACTATTTTTGAATAAACTTTAATTATAATATAATTAATTGTATTTAAATATCAATAAAGGCAAAATAAAATTTAATATTTAATATTGGTCTTTATTCATTAAATATCTCATACTCGATCCTAAAGTTTCTCAAACATTACAGAATTCTAACTTAATTAAGTTATTTTTTCTCTTCAGATTTTCTTTATTTATAAACCGCTAGCTTCTTGAATATATTGACAACATTTATAAATACAATTATATATATTATATTGAAGATTACATATATTAAATTCTTTTATTTTATTTTTAATTTTTTAATCAACAAATTACATTAATTGATCAAGATAAATTAAACCCAATCGGGAACCTCTAATCATATTATAGCTGAGTTATTGATAGTATGATTTTCTAAATAATTGAAAGGTTGGTGAGATTACCACTTTACCAAATCTCAAAGACTTGATATTCTTAAAGCTATTAGGATTAACAAAGAATGTGAGACAATCTTATATGAGAATAATGAGCTCATTCAGGATGTTATGCCTACTTTGATATTAGCAATCTTTTTACATTTCATAAGAGACCTCCTTCACTTGAAAGATAAAAGTACTGAGTTATTGTCCAACCTTAGGTGCAAAAACACTTTTTTAGTTAGAGTTGTGTTGAGAGAATGTTTAGATTTCAAATGGTACAAAGACACTTTTTTAGTTAGAGTTGTGTTGAGAGAATGTTTGGAGAAGTTCTTAGCAAGACTTCCTCCTTTATAAGGTGAAAAAGTGAGAAATAAGAATAGAAAAATCCACAACAATCAAATTCCTTACAATAGATTGACTTATATACACTTAGAAAGTAGGAAATGGTAGAGAGAGCAAGGATCAAAACAAAATAAATGGTTTAGTTATTTGGGCTGTTAAAATGAGATAGTGTAGTAAAATGCAAGGCATTGCTTGTAAATTTTGGAATTCTTTAATGAAGTTTATTTTCTCAAAAAAATTCCAAATTTAGAAATATAACATGTTATAGGTGCAATGAAAAAGGATGCACGACAAAATGTTGTAGAGAACATAAAAAACTTCAAAACTTAAAATAAACTGAGAGATATTAGATAAAATTCAAGCTTTAATGATTATGGTGAAAACTTTAAGGATTACTCTGAAGAAGAAATTGATAATGAAGCACTAGGATTGGAAGAAACTGATAGCTCTATAAGTAGTGAAAAGACAATAAATAATGATTAATTAGAAAAAAAACAAATCAATTTGCTTATAAAAGATTAAAAATTCTTGCTAGAAGTCATAAACCATATTTAGGATCCTCAATTTCAAATAAAATACCTAATGAAACTACAACAATCTTTTGAAACCCTTAGTCAAAACCTACGATCAACATCCTCGTCTACCTACAATTTGAGAAACATATTGGATAAAGCCAAGAAAAATAACAATTCATAATTAATTCTATCTAGTTTATATCAAAAAATCACAATGCTAAAATAAGAACTAAAAATGCTCAAACAAAAACAAAAGGAAGATAGTAAAGTGATAAAATTTTGCTTCAACAAATCAACAGGGAAGAACATGAATTAGATGAAGAAATTAATAAAATTTTTTACTCCTAATAATAATAAAAAACTACGTAAAGATTTTCTGGTTCATAATCAACCAAATAATATCTCAAAAGTATTTGATTAGGATAACCTTTAGAATTAATGAAGATTTTTATATCAATACTATTGCATTATTTGATACAGGAGCCGATTTAAATTGTGTTATTCAAGATATGATTCCCACAAAAATATTACAAAAAATCCAAGAAAGACTTAAAGTCGTTAATAATTCAAAACTGAAGATAAATTACAAAATTGATGGTTATATTTGCCAAGGTGAATTTTTTGTCAAAACCTCTTTTGTGATAGTAGAAGATATTCATCTATAGTTATTTTAGGAACTCCCTTCATAATTTAATTACCCCTCACATAGTGAGTCATGACAATATTTCAACAAAAATTAACAATAAAAAGTTTTGTTTTCCCTTTAATAGAAAAAATAAAAAACGAGGAACATAAATTTAATAAAATCCTATTTGATTTGCGAAAAACCAACTAAATAACATAATCAATGGAAAATAGAAATAATTGACATATTTGAAGAAAGATATTGTAACCAAGAGAATATCAAAACAGTTACAAGATGAGAAAACAAAACAAAAAATAAAAAATTTGAAAATAAAATATATTTTGACTTACCCAGTGCTTTTTGGAATAGGAAACAACACATTGTAGATTTACATTAAGAAAAACTTTTCAATGAAAAACAAATTCCTATTAAAGTTCGTCCTATTCAAACGAATAAATATTTAGAGAAATTTTATGAACAAGAGATTAATGATTTGTTAAAGAAAAGGCTAGTCTCACCATATAGGACCCCTTAGAGTTATGTAGAATTTTATGTGAATAAAATCTCTGAAAAACAAAAAGTGTGCCTAGATTAGTGATAAATTACAAGACTCTCAACAAAGCATTAAAATAGACTAGGTATCTTATCTTTAATAAAAAAAGATCTGCTTTAAAGACTTTACAATTCTTAAATTTTTTCAAAATTTGATATGAAATTGAGATTCTAACAAGTACAAATAGACCCTAAAGTTAGGTACAAAATCACTTTTATTATTCTATTTGGATAGTATGAGTAGAAAGTAATGCCCTTTGGTTTAAAGAATGCTCCATCTGAATTTTAACAAATAGTGAATGAGATATTTACTCCAGATTCTAAATTTTGCATCATTTATATAGATGATGAGTTAATATTATCTTTGACATTAGAACAACATTCCAAACATATTAAAACCTTCATCATGTCACTAAAAAAATGGATTAGTTGTGTCAAAATCGAAAGTTAGCCTCTTCCAAACTAAGGTTAAGTTTTTAGGGCACTATATCCACAATGGCACAATAACACGAACTGAGAGAAATTTAGAATTTAGCAATAAATTTCTTGAATAAATATTTGACAAAAAACAATTGCAAAGATTTCAATGAGGCCTTAGTTATGTTATGAATTTTTATCCTAACCTAAACAAGCTCTTCAAACTTCTCCATGATAGGTTAAGAAAAAATCCAAAACCTTCGATAGAAAAAACATACTAACTTCATAAAACAAATCAAAGACAGTGGTGAAAGATATTCCTATATTATATATAGCTAATCCCAATGCATTCAAAATTGTAGAAATTAATGCTTTTGATTAAAGATACATAGGCGTCCTAAAATAAAAGATTAATGGCAAAGAGAAACTTATTCAATAATTTTGGGACAATAAAATCTATAAAAAGCAATTATTCAACTATTAAAAAAGAAAACTTATCCATTTTTTAAGCATTTCAAATTTTCAAGGTGATTTATTGAATCAAAGATTTCATCTTCGTATTAATTACAAATATGTTAAAGAATTTTTTCTTAAAAGGTGTTCAAAATATTACATCAAAGTAAAATTTTGCCAGATGAAAAACAATTTTGAGTATTTTTTATTTTGATATTGAATTTATTAAAGGAAAACCAAATTTCATCCATGATTTCCTAACCTGAGATTTTATACAATCTAGATAATGATCCTGAGAGCCAACATTTCTCCTAAAGCCCAAAAAGCCCATCTCTTTTAAAACTCATGACATAACATCCTCAACGATCAACATTTCTAATTGGTTGCAGCATTTATCAATAACTCTAGACTTAGCAATATGTTTGAGGGACTCTTTTAAATAAAGTCTTAAAAATCAAATTTTATAAAAATAGTTGCTTAAAATACAACTGAAAAAATTGTCTTACATGAGCCATAGCAAAAAGAAGTTTTACAAACAATGTTTTCAAAATATTTGCAAATTTCAAAACAAAAATTATTCAATGCAATTATTTTGACAAAGAACATTTTCAAAACATTTCAACTACTGAAAATGGGTTTTATTAATCAAAACCTTTTGAAGTGATCAACAAGATTTTCTCTAAAGGCTAGCATTATAAGTCTTGGAACCTTTCAAAGTTATAAGCCCATTATTAGCATATTCTTGAAGAAATCGAATGTGTGAAAATCAAAGACCGCTTTATTTAGCCTGATCAAAATTGTACCGGTCTATTTCGCTTGCAAAATCAACAAAGTGATTCACCCAATAGATTGGGGCCAAGAGCCATAAAAATAAAGAAATTTGAAGCTCGTTTTTCAACAAATCTTTCTTACTCCCCAACCTATAGCTACTATAACTATCATTGCAATGAGCAATGTCACAAGCCACCATTCCTGGCTATTCTTCTTCAACATTAGAACCAAAAACAATTGTCCATTTTAGTTTACCAATTAGTAGAAATGATATGGATGCATCCCTCAAATATTTTTGCCAAATGTATACTAAGGATATTATGTGTTTAACGGAAAACACCAACCCAAAGATTACGAAGATATTTTCACTCCAAGCTTATTATTTGTTTCAAAGTTTTTAATCCCTTAGGTATTAACGTGAAAATATGAATATAAGTAAGACCACAACTAAATATCCCAAATATGAAGGTTTAATGTGAAATAGTGGGAAAACTACAAAGCCTCTCTAGTACTTGTGGAGGAATGACTAATATGGAATTCACAGCCCATTAACCAAAAAGCAAGTGAGCCAACAATATTTTGGCAACAAAAATCTAAAACACAAAAACTAGTAGTAACTACTAAAATGGAGAATGGATACTTTGAGAAAATGAAACAATTATTAAAATCAATATCTTTTGCCTTGATGTCTGAAAACAATGAAGACAATGAGCCAGAAGAAGAAATCAATTTGATCGATTTGCTATGAGCCCTATTTGTGTAATATGAATCCATATTTGCAAATGCTTAATTGTAAAAAAAATTATTTAAGTTCATATAAAGCCTGCAATAAGATGGTACAATAACCATATGATTCCACAAAGGTGAAAAACCATTATGGAGATATTGAAAATATCAAAAAGACCAAAAAGGACATTCAAATGGTTACATAAGAAGACATTTTGAATCAAAGAAAATTAAGCTTGTTACAAGCTTAAACGAGTTTCTTCTTCCTCCAAACTCTTTCCTTTTCCTCTCCCCTACTTCCTCAAAGCCAAAATCTTATAAAAGCTAAATGCTCAAAGCCAAATACTAGATAAAGCATCTCTATCAAAACCTTTGTGTCAACAAGCTATTTGCATCAAGCTTTTATGTCAAATTTTTCTTTCTTTTTTTTCTTTCTCAAAACCACTAAGCCCTTATATTGCTTCACGTTATTTGAA
>JAOQMM010000006.1:14596307-14611089 GCA_027563515.1 Erythroxylum platyclados
TCGAATGAAAGATTAGATGGAGAAAGATTCAAAATCACCTTCTGCATTTATTTATTTATTTTTATCAAAGTTTCCACAATTGTACAAGTGGAAGATTGTACATTTCCAAGGCGATAAATATTCAGTTCCTTGACATGTTTGGAAATAACCATAACAAGCACTAAGGATGTTTTAAGGAGTGCAAGTTCACTTTGTCCAAATAACTATTCATTACATAACTGAACACTATCATAATGTTTCCACAATCGTCGCAGCAGAATCTTCAACTTACATAACTCAGCAGTTTACATCTTTGACCAGAAGCGGCTCAAGCTTGCTTCTATGGTTCCATGTGGCTCGTCCGTTGGAAGATACACGTCATCCTCAAACTACAAACAGCAAAGAAAGCCTTATCTACCTAGCTGTACTTTCTATTTGCATAGCGATCAAAATAATGATAAATAAAATATTCCATTTACTTCTGTAGCTTAAAATTAAAGTTGTAGTTTATATTGCCAGACTCGTACCTTTACGATGCTATTTTCTTTGCTTGATATGTTAACTGGCAAGAAATGGAGATTGCATAAGATGCAACTAAGTGATTTGATTGAATTGAGATCTCACCCTGCGGAAAACAACCTGGAACACATAACCCAGACACTGAATCACCAGTTGTTCATCCTTCCCTTAAAGATATTGATTCCAGTAGCATTGGCAAGTTTGAGACATCTTCTGCAGACATTCTCCTGAACTTCCTGGAACTACGGCTAGAGCTTAGGAAATTCGAGAAAACTAGTATAAATTATAAAATAAGTTCAGTGTTTGATAAATTTACCTTGTCAAACTAGTATGCCACGTTAGATGGATTAATAGTCTAATTAAGCACAACTAATAAAAGCAGTAATGTTTTGGAGTTACTATTTCATAAATATTAAAGTACAAAATTGATATTGTAAAAGATGGTAAGAACTGAATTAAACTTTTTACAAAATGTTAATGAGTGATTTGCACCTTTATTTTTAAATAAAAATTAAATTGAAAATTAAAATAAATAAAATAATGTACTTCAATTTTATAATTTATTGAGCACATAATAGTAGAAATAAATTAAGAAAAATATAAAAATAAGAAAATTACCAACTTTTATTTTATTTAAATTTTAAATTAAAATAGATAATTTAAAAGAAGGTGATAATATAAATTGAAAGTTAAAATAACTAGAATAATGTACTTCAATTAAAATAGAAATAATTACAAAAAGTTGTTAGTCTTTTCTTTTCACTTCTTTCTTTTTGTAAAAAATTTAAAGTTTCAAAAGGCTGATTATAAGAAAAAAAATTAAGTCTTAACGAAATCTACAGGCAAAAAAGAAACACCATTTATAACTTCATTCCATACATTTTCCTTTTAATCTAACTAAAAAGTTTACTCAAATTTATAAAGATATTAAAAGTTATATTTGTATATCGTCCCGTGTAGTTTAATCATTCAAAATATTGGGAAATTTAACATTAATCTCCAAAATAATATAAGATCTCCATTATATATTATATTACAAATTTAGTATAATATGAGTAAGAAATTAAGTTCTTTCAAAAAATAAATAACATTTTTAAAATAATAAATCACATATATTACTTAAATATAATTATTAAAACTTAAATGATTAAGATTTTTCACTATAAAGACAAATTTATTGCACAATCAATTTTCTCTTATCAAAAGAGAATAAAAAAGATAGTGAATAAGTAAAGAAGAATTAAAAAGTCAAAATTTATGTGACGGATAAGAACTTCTCAAAAACCTTTTCTATGTTATGTATTTTACCAATTGTTTTTAACTATAAATATGCAATTCAAAAGACTAATTAGTGAAGTTAAAGTTGACACCATGATAAAATTCAAATGCCATATTAGGACACAATGCAATAATTATAAGACTTAACAACCTAATGTAGTACTTCCACATCATTGATATATCTATTTGCAAAAAAGATAGTAGGGTTGATATTACAATTTTTAGTCCAAAACCATTTATTGCTTTCTAATGCTTGTAAATATGTTGACTTATAACTTGTAATAATTAATAAAGGTCAAGATAAAGTCTTTTTATAGTAAGAACAATAGATTCGTATTGGATTAATACTTATTATGACTATTCATAAATAGTTACAATAAAGAAGAGAGTTGAAAGTAAGAATATGTTACAACTTAAAATTACAATAAGAATTCAAAATCAAATGAAATGTTCAAATATTACAATTGCTTCAACTTAATGATTGAATTCGTTAAACTTATTATACTATCATACTTTGATAGAAACAATATCCTAATACATTTTAGTGTTTTTTTTGGAAGAAAAAATATTTGAATTAACACAAGTTAAGCTTGACAAAATATACATCTCAATGGCATGAGTCATTAATTACAACTCAACAATAGAGAGAAACTAAATGCATAGTAAGGCATCCACGCTTCCCAGTATCTTAAGAAAAATTCATGAAAATGCACCAATATAGGAAGTGTAAATAAATACTAGGGGTCTTTGTTTCCTAATGTCTTAACTCATCGTTCATTCCAGTGTATCCCCATGCTTGCACTAAGATTGTGATGCTTTTCTTTGACTAAAATGATTTCCCTTATCCAGAACACAACTAATGTCAAGATTTGTAGCACTTCCATACCATCTAGCTTTCATTTTGAGCCTCTTTTTCATCGCAAGCCAACAAATGAATGATGCCTTAGAGGATAAGGAATTTTGTCATATTAGTTCGAACCAAAATACTGTGGGTTGTGTCACCTTGAATAACTTGTAGCATGATTTGTTGGTAAATTCCTGGGAGTTATTATATGTCCAGATAATTTTGTCCTCCTCGCCAACTGAAGAAAAAGCAATAAGTAAGTTACGCAAGCTAACAGCCCCTCTAAAGTTGCAATTCTAGCTTCCATTACGAATTATTGAGCTAACTCTTGTTTGAATAGGAATGTTGATTATCAAATGTCTAAGAGCATTCTTATTGATTAACGGACTCAACTCACTCCAGTTATCAAACCAAAACCACGTTGATTCTCCATTTTCAATTATTTTCTTCATCGAGTGCTATGTTTGATGTATCAGTCTAAACATTTGCTTAAAACTCCATAAGTTTTCTCTGGTTTGATCTAATTGCGAGAAGCTTTTCTCCTTCATATAGTACTCGTTAATCCACTTAGACCATAAGATCTCCTTATCTTTAAATATCCTCCATATCCTCTTCGTTAGCATTACTTTTTGCATAGACATAAGCGATGTAATCCCTAAAGTCCCATCCTCCTTAGAAAGACACAATTCATCCCATTTCAGCTTAGCCCCTATTGAGTTTCCAATTTTCCCAACCCATAGGAATTGCTTGATATACCTCTCAATCTCCTTCACAACCTTCGTTCGTAGCACCAAATAAGCACTCTAAGGTGTACCAACATTCCTCAATATCGTGGATATCAACTGCAATCTTCCAAAAAATGACAACCACCTATTTTTCCGAGCATTGATCCTGGTTTTGTACATTTTGACTAAAGGTAAGCAATCCCCATATTTTGGTTTGTTCATGGTAATTGGGATACCTAGATATCTAAATGGAGGAATGTGAATATGAAGTTTTGTCAATCTACTTAACTCCTTTGCATTATGCATATATGAAGAAACATACATATAACTTTTAAATAAATTAATATTCAAACTTGACATCTTGTTGAACCCCTCGAGAATCCTCATCTTTATATTTAAGGAATACGGATCAACTCCACACACCAAAAGTAAATCATCCATAAAAGATAAATGATTTAGCTTTAGCACTTCATATTTATGGTGAAATATGAATCTTGGATTCTCAAAGGTAAGGGCTATCAACATTTTGGAGAGAATCTCAATGGCAAGTGAGAACAGATAGGGGGAAAAGAGGATCCCACTTCTTAATAACTTTAAAATTCTTGAAGAAATTAGTAGGCCTTCCATTGATAAGCAAGTTGAAATTTGTTGTAGAAATGTACTCTTACAAATATTTTCAGGAAGCCAAAAGCTTGAAGACAATCAATAATGAAATCACATTTAATAGTGTTGAATACTTTTAAAAAATCAATCTTGATGCAGCAACTCTTAATGGACTTTTTGGAAGTGTAATCCCTCATCAACTCTTGAACAAGCAAGATGTTATCCCCAATACTCCTTCCTTGAACAAAAGACTAATAATAGACTCCAAGCATTTCTTCAATCTGTTCGTAATTATCTTCAAAATGAGATTATAAATGGTGTTGCAACAAGATATGGGGCGAAAATCTTTCATGATAGAGGGATTTTGGATTTTTGGGATGAGGCATATGTAGGTTTTGTTGATTTCCTTGAGAATATTGGAGGAGTAGAAACATTCCTGCACCATTTCCACTACCAATCACCTGTAATGGTCCAAGTCTTTTGAAAGAAAAAAGCGTTAAAATCGTCTGAACTAGGAGCTTTTGATGGATTCAAACTGAGCAGGGTGTTTTTAATTTCCAGCACTGAAATTGGACCAATTAGTGCTTTCTTGGCTTTTTGGCTTATTGTCTCTTTGATAAACCAAGAAAGATTACATGTTCTTCCTATTTTAGGTGTACCCATCAACCCCTTGAAGAAGTTTGTTGCAATATTCTCCATCTCAACTTAACTAGTATATAAATTGCCCCTCTCATTAGCTAACGCAACAATTTTGTTTATATTTCTTTGAGCCAATATAGTGTTTTAGAAGAACTTCGTATTAGCATCACCATCCCTGAGCCAATTAACTCTAGATTTTTGTCCCAAGATAGAGTTATGAACAATTAGTGCTGAATTATAGTCCCTCAAACAAGTTGTCTCCAAATTTTTTATGTTCTCATCATGAGGAGAAACATAACTCCTATGTTGAATTTCTAACAGCTTTGCCTTGGCTTCTTGAAGTGATTCTACAGTTTCCAGGTTATTAATCTTTATGAATTCCTTTAGAGTAAGCTTGACCCTTTGTAGCTTCTTTATTAGCTGATAGGCCTTATAGCCTTCCACTTCTGAATCCCAACTACTTCTAACTAGGTCTTTAAATCCTGGTCTTTCGACTAGAAAATTGAAAAACTTCTCCTTTGAATTTATCAACTTGAATGCTATAAACACCTATCCAAAAGTGATCCGAGCATCTTGGTTCATCGAAATGAGCAAAAGTATCTAGCCAAAGCTAAATTACCTTAAATCTATCTAATTTCCTTCTTAAAAAATACTCGCCCTGTTGTTTATTGGTCCATATGTAAAGAAATCCCATAAATCATAAGTCCACCATATTTAATCCCATCATAATCTTTAAAAGTTTAGTTCCCACTTCCCTTAAACATGATCTGTCACCCTCTGTCTCCAAAGAAGAAAGTATAGAATTGAAGTCCCCTGTAATAGCCTAAGGTCCTCCTATTGAAGCTTGGATTACCTTCAGATCATCCCTAGTTTGCCTTTTTGGAAGGAATGATTAGTTGCGTAGATGACAAAAATTTCGACGCTACCAGGTATGTCCTAAATTTTGCATTTAATATGAATAATTTGGTCTGACATGAAGCTTGCGTGAACGCTAGCTCTCTCCATGTTATACCCTATAATGATTCTGCCATTGTGATTCAAAGAATGATTGGTAATCATTTTCCATTTACCACCCAAAAAAGCAAGAGATGCTTGTAGCTGTGGAAGCTTTGTTTTAGTTTCCAAAAGACCCAACATTGTTTTTTCTCCATAACTATGTCCTTGAAATCTTGTTATTTAAGAGGGTCATTTAAGCCGCCTTATATTCCAGAATAAGAAGTTCATTTCTTAGGTGGGAGTTTGAAGCTCCCTCAACCTATTCCTACCCTTCATTTTGGCTGCCTTTCTCTTGTTAATAACCAACTCAAATTTTCACTCTAACATTTTGGAGATACTTAAACAATAGTGTGAGTGACTGTTAAAGAAAAAGTTCACTGAATTTATCCTATATGAGAATTATATTTAGAATATTAATTGTATGTCTACAGAAATTTTTATTATAATAATTGTATAAGTGATCCATTGACTTAAAATCTCCAAAATGTTTCTTATAAGGATTGTTATATTTTTATATTACTTATGACCTATTCTAATCAAGGATATAATATGAACTATATAAAGACAATTGAGTAATCAATATAGGATTCATCACCCTGAAGTGACTAGAGAGAATATTGTATTATTCTCAATTAGTATTAATTCAAAAAAATCTTTGGCCAATGTAAAATGACACTTTTTAAAATAGTTTTCAAATTTCATTAATATAATTAATTATTAATGTTGGAAAACTAATATGATTGGACTCAATTAGAGTAGACATTAATTTTACATTCGATGTCTAATTGAAACATTGTATGATGAGATGATTAAATTATACGAAAAAGGGAAAGGTTAGTCAAAACCACTTTGACATTCCTAATTATTTGGGTGGTCATAACGCATTGCTAAATGTCAATCCTACATTAAAGGTTAATTAAAAGAGTTTAATTTATCTATTCTAAATATAATTTATAGTTATAATTTATATCCATTATCAATATATTGAGAGATAAAAGATATTTCAATCAAGTTAGACTTAATTGTAAAGTTTGAAAAACTTTATGATCAAATATAAGATAATTATAAATAAGTACTAATATGAGATATTGGATCTTGTTTGAGTCTAATTAGTATTTAATTAGAATTAATTGTAAATCTAATCAAGGTTTAATTGAAATTAAAATTTTATTTCAATTAAATGATCAAAAGATCTAAAACCTATTATAGGCTTATGCTCCAAAGGAGCTAACATTTCTTATTTAACTTTCTCTGCAACAGTTGTAGAGTTCTTTCAATATGTTATATAGATATTGTTAGAGGTCGAATATGAATACATTTATGGTAGTTGAGAGACACCAATTTCAAAAATAATTCAAGGGAAATGACAAGAAAATAATTAAAGTTCACAATAAAGTACGAATTATAATTCATGCTTTACTATTTCTTATGCAACAATCATGTTATATAATTTAAATGATCTTAACTTTTGAAAAATCAAACAAAAACGTTTCATGTTTATTTTGTTGCGCGACCACTCGGTGCTATAACGAATTGAACAACTAGATAATAGAAGAAATAACTATCTTTCTAGGAAACAAACATAACCATAACCACTAAAAAATAAAATTGCATCACTTAATTATGAGTTGTGGTTAAACACCAAAGAGGAAGACAACATATTCCTTAGAAATTTCACAATGAAGAGCATCACGAAAAATAAAAAGATAAAAAATTTAAAATGAAATTAATAAAAAAACCTGCTTTAAGCAGTAGAGACCTACATAAATAGCCAATAACGAATTAAACGTCTGCACCAAAGACATAGGCGAAGCAATCCATCCTTCAATATCCACCAGAAACACACAACACTCATGTAAACCAGCCAACTAACAACATAAACATCATCTCAAAATAAAAAATATTAATGCAGAAAGCAAAAACACACATAAAATCATAATTCTTTAATGCCCAAGTAGGCATGACAACGGGCCGGACTGGACTGCAGGCCAACTGCCATCCTTGTGCCCAAGATAGAATTGAGAAGTGAAGAGCAATGATATGGTCACTGGGACTAGACTCATAGTCAAACTTCAACTCCACAACTAGCGCCTCTTTGTCGCCTTCATCATTGTCCACAGTGCGCTCACTAGCCAACTTCGTCGATCTCTAGAAATACCATACTAGTGGCTTCGGCCTTGTTCCTAAATATATATGCTAAATTTATTTAAAAATTTTAAAATAAAAGGCAAATGTATTATTTTAAAATAACATTGTATTTTATCTGAAAATAATTGCTCTTATTGAAAAAAACAATGTTTATGAGAGTTGCTTGAGGTTTTATCGATTTCATAGGTTTAACCCCTTGACTGTCGTGGGATAGAGTATAGATACTTGAACATTAAATGAAGAAAAATATTATGAAGTTGAATTAGAAAATTGACCACAAACTGATTTTTTAAATTTAAATAATTCCTAACAAAAAAAAGATATTAAGAATTCATTTTAAGATACTTGTAAATGGAAGAAGACTTAAAATTACAATGAGTATTAGTAATATTTTTTGAAATTTTTACTTATTTATGAAATTATTATTTGTCTTTTCATATATTCAAATTATGATTTTAATTATATATTTTTTTAATTATAAAATACTTATATGGTAAATGACGGCAGTGATACCGCCATTTGCAACCCCCTAATTGGGTCCACCTATCAGAACTGTTATTTAACGTCATTACAATTAGAGTCAAAAAGTGGGCCTGATGAGATTCTTCTTGGAGCTAGTTAGGCTTTGATGTGGACCACACTGTCATGCTAATGTTCATTACAACCAGATTCCTGCACGATGCACGAAGCTGTCATACTCTTCGCTGCCAGCTTAAATTCTTTTGCTGTTCTAAATGCGGTCCATGCGGCAGGATGGGTTGGTGCCGAGTTGTAAGCAGTTGTAAAGTCAAGTTCTGCAGTATATTCATCATTCTCCGAATTATGAGACAACGGCACTTAAAATCTTTTGATATCAATAGTCTTTAATAGTTCAGGGCCAATATGCTCACAGGTATTGCACAATACAAGATGATGAATCGATACAACCCGCAATGTTATCTTCGTAATTATCAGAGAAGATGTTGCTCAGTTCTCTCAATTTGTTGAATCGAACAAATAAACCAGAGGAAAAGATCAATGATCTTTTTGAAATTAAAAGAATAACTATCAATAACTGAATTTGAACAAGTTCAAAACTACCGATCCTGCTCTTATGTACAGTCACTAAAACTCAGTAAGTTGCAAATACATAAACTCAGTAAGCAGAAAGTACAAGTTGAAGTAAGTTAAAAGAGATACTTCAACATTTTTTTTTTCTGCCCAAAGATTATTGCAGAGGGCATAAACCCAATCTCTAATTCTTTATCTGTTGAGCTAAAGAGTGTCCCTTCTTCAAGTAAAATTTTCTCTGCGACATCCTTCTTCACATGCCACATGAAGCTTAAGTCAAGTTTGCCATCGCCCCATGTACAGATTGTTATTATAACTTCGCAAGAAAAAGGGAAGCAGAAGCCCACTCGTTTTAGCTGCCATAGATTATTCTGCTGTTTCCTCTGACAAATGCTCCTTGACAAAAAGTGTTTCATGCACAAAATTTCTCTTTCTCATTCACATGAGATGAACTTTCTTAGAACTGAAAAGATAAATTTTCTGCTTCTCATTTATTTGCATTTCCATGCAATTTATCAAGAATCCGCCAAGTGACTGCATCAGGAACCAACCCATTCTTACGCATTTCTGTTAGAACTTGGTAAGCTTCTCTTTTCATCCCCAACTTGCAAGCACTATTAATCACAACATTATAGCTTATAATATTCGGAGCAAGCCCGCAGTCCACCAATTCATAGAGGAAATGACAGGCGTCACTCAGATTGCCTGAGTTGCAAAGCCCTTTGAGAATTGCTGCATAAACAAAATTATCATGAACTTTTGATGGCCAAATAACATCATCCCAGAATTTCTTAGCCTCGTCCACTTTGTCAGATTCAAATAGTCCATCAATTATTATTGTATAAGTGGTACTATTAGCAGCCACACCATTACTTACCATTCTGTTAAAAACAGCTTGTGTCTCCTCTGCTAATCCAAGTTTAAATAGACCGCAAAGAACGGCATTGTATGTTACAACTCCAGGGATAGTACCTTGTTCATACATTACTTGATACAGCATATTAAGAGCTTCCTTGCTCCTTCCAACATTTAACAAACCACTTATAATGGTAGTAAATGTCACGGCATCTGGTGCACAAAATTTTCCCATCATCATCTCATTTAATACCTTCAAGGCTTCATCAACTCTTCCCATCTTGCAAAACCCATGAATTACTGTGTTGAGAGAGATCACATCAGGCTGGCACTTGGCTTGAAGCATAGAAACAAGCACATTTAAAAGCTCGGTCGGATTATCCATTAGACGAAGAGCTCTCAAGTAAATATTGAATATTCTTGTCTTGTCTACCTGTTCCTTGTTCAACATTAGCTGCAGAACCTCCCTAGCCTTGCAGAGGTCCATTTCTTGACAAAGGGCTTCAACTAAAACCTTATACGTATACTCAGACGGGAAGTAACCATATTCTCTTCCTTCCTGTAACAATTGATAAGCTCTCATGCAACCTCCTTCCTTGCAAAGCCCATGTAAGATAGAATTATATGAAACCAAGCTTGGAACAAAGTCTCTCTTCTTCATTATATAGACAATCCTGGAAGCGCCATGGTGTCTACCAGCTTGGCAAAGCGAATTGATCATAATCCCATAAACGAACTCCTCATTCACGCTATTCCCTTGTGGCATAACTTCTGCAATCTCGAAAACCTCATTGAAAAATCCTTCACTACATAAAGTATCGATGAGACTTCCAAAAGCGGCATTATTAACTATCTGGTCCTCTTCAACCTTCATAGCTTGCCAAAGCTTGCACATTAACTCCTTCCCATGCTTAACAGCCCGGTTTTTAAACACCCCACGAATCAAAACGCTATAAGTAAGCGAATTGGGGGCCAAACCATATTGGCGCATTTCGTCGAGCAGTTTATACGCATCAACAAATTTATCAAGCCCACAATACCCACCAATTAAAGTAGTATAACTAACAACATTTGGACGATGCCCTCTCTTTCTCATATCATACAACAACCTGTGAGCTACACTGGGGTGCGAAATACGGCAAAACTGATCGATCAAACAATTGTAATTGATCAAGGAAGGCACAAATGTGGGCTTAACATCAAACAAGTGGTAAATGACACGCAAAGTGAAAAGGGGGGTTTTAGAATGAAGCAAACGAGCAATCAAAACATTGCAGGTTCGCTCATCGGGGACGCACCCAGAAGCAATGAAGAGAAGAAACCGGTGGTGGGCTTCAAAGAAGCGGTGGGCGTCGCAAAGGCCGTGGATGATGCTGCTGAGGTTAAGGGAGTTTGGGTAGTAGCCGCGAAGGCGGAGGTTGTGGAGAAGGCGAAGCGCAGCGTCGACGTTGCGGGCTTTGGAGCAGAGATCGTGGATGTTTTTGGACCAGAAAGAGGTGTGAGTAATGGGGATGGAATGGTCCAATTGTATTGGAGATTCGGGAGCGGATGCTGTGGAGAGACATGCGAGAAGGAGATGGATTGGTAAGGTTTTGGTTGGGATTGGGTTCCTTCTGGAGGAACATCGCCGCATGTTTACTTTCTACTTCACTTGAGGAGTCTGTTATAGAACATGTTTGCTTGCTCCTTTCACTTGAGGAGTCTGTTATAGAACGTACATTCATACATACATACACGGCTTAAGTTCAGTTTGAAGCAAGCAGCTCAGTTCAAGGGAATCGATTTCAATTTCCCATATCTTTACCAACAACTCTCCCTCTGAACCTCTGCAGTTGGATTCTACTGTTTCTTGTTGGTTATATCATTAAATGAATTAGTTTCTCCTTTTCTTATAAATAATCCCTGCAGCCCACGGGACAAAACTTAAACATAACTGCTAATAAGTGACAACCCATTTATCGTCCATTACCAATAGGCTTGCTTAATATTCAATTTACATCCATCAAATTCAAATGCAGGAGTTGCGCAAATTAAGTTAAAAACATGCAAGATATAACTTTATATTAAAGCAGCGTCCACAATAGAACAAGAATCTAGTACCGTAACACTATATTATATAATTATATAATTATATATATATATATAAGCATAAGATCCAGATTAAGTACTTAACAATCACCCGAAATAACAAGTCTACTAGACCACTACAGACAACATTCAACGATGATGTGGGCAGAAAGTGACCAAATAGCTACCACCAGTGCAAGTGGCAATGCTAGTAGGGTCATCATATGCATAAGAATATGCCCTAGGACAAGCCGTCTTGAATATCCTTGAATAAGCTGTGGGCTTGCACGACTGGGGACTTCCAAAGCTCCCTGTACAACAATACCTCGGCGAGTTAAATGCAAAACAAGCACTCTTGCAGGCCACAACCCTCCTGTTATCTCTCGATCTCACTTGTAATCCCACTGGACACATCGTGTTCAGGTCACTGACACAACCTGCGTAGCTACATTTGCCCGATCCTTTGAAGGGCGTGATTGAAATTGCCAGGTTGTAGCCATCTACGAGGCTGACATCGTAGAAGTCTTGGTCATTGCCTAGTGTGATCTCTGCCAAGGTGGCTGGTGGAGCACCGCCGAGGCCATTGCAGAAAAGGGAACCGCCGCAGTCGCCGGTTGCACAACGGCCGCGGCCGGAGGCGTCAAAGGAGCAGCCGTGGCGACCCCATAAGCGGCCAGACCATAAAGGTGGAAGCTTGAGAGAGTAACCTTTGTTGGGTAGGAGCTTGAAACCTCCACGAGCTAAGATGGGCTTTCCTGCACTTGGCTGGATTCCTGGCCACACTGGGTGTGTGCATTTGTTGTATAGAGTTATTGTTCTCGACGAGACCTCCACTAATGACAGACAGACAGAAGAAGAAAAGATTAATTAGGTCTGGTCATAACAGTTACCATGATTAGCTAACACAAATAACATCCTTTTATGACAACTTTGTATCAGAACTATATGAACTACTAGTGAAGTAGGATAGTTTGAACAAGTGTCTCTAAGCTACCTTACATACAGCTCCAACATAAAAAATAAAGAGGAACTATAGGGTCACAACGAGCTACTTAGAGAAGTCACTTAAAGACTAGGCTCGGACATGTATGGTAGAGAGAAGAAGATATGGTACCTGAAATATGGGCGAATAGGAGAGCAAAGAGCAGAAGAGTGACACAAGATCTCTGCATTGTTGCCATGGGTGCAGAAGAAGAGAAGTTTGCTTAACCCCAGATACTAGTACAGACTAAAGAGGCAGCCACCCCTCTTGATCAGTGTCACTATCAATCACAAGGGCATGGATTTTTATAGAGCAAAGTTGAGGTTGGTAAATTTTAAAAATTTACTTGTAATTTTTAGAAAATGGGTGGGGGTGGGACAGAGCAGATTAATTGAGTCCAGGGCATTTGTGAGTTTGCAAGAATATATTATCAGAAAAACAGGAACGCCGAACAAAACAAGCTTCTTTTTTCAAGGAATACAATGCAATGCAATAGTCAATAAGTGGAAGATTGGTGCATTTGGGAAAGCGATGAAAGGACAATTGCACAGGTCTCAAGGACATGTCAGAGTGGGGGAAGGTGTTGTCTGAAAAAACACGCAGAAACCTCACATGCAGTGGACTTTCGTTCCTCCATTACCTTCTTCTTTTCTTTCCTTTCCGTTGTCGAATGTCGATGCTCTTTTTCATTTCCAATAAAAAGTTACAACACTATACAGCATGGATACAAACAAGTACATCATTTGAAGAAGGAATGGTGAAGAGAGTAAGATGCACGCTCCTTCATGAGCGCCTCATGGCTGTCATTTCCAGGTAATTAATGTGTCGTACTGAAAAGCTTCCCAGTCCAGTCTATTACTCAGTCTTCCACGCTTTACTTGAGGACGTGCCGTTCACGAACATTGCTTAATCGTAACCAGAGCAGTAAGTAACCACCGTAGCTCAAGATCAGAAATTGTCAAGAATTGATTACTGACTGAGTCTACACTCTACAATTTGGCGCTGCTCTCTACTGCTGAGCATCCACGTGAATAAGAAAGTATCTAATGGAATAGTTGTCGTCTAATGTACAGTGCAGATCTGGGAAAGAAGCACTGTGGTTAAATTATATACTTAAACACAGTTAGAGAGAGAGCTAACGGACACAAACACGCTTAAGTACATTTTGGGAAAAAAGGTAAAAGGTAAGTCCATCATCAGGTCATGTTTCTTTATAGATTTAGAACATTGTAATAAGTTTTAAGGGAAAATCTTATTCTTGGGTTTGAACTTTGAATTTTGAAGTGTAATCATGGAAAGTTACCGGAAATTTCTCAAGATTGTTGAGTTATAAAGCTCAAGTCCCCACCGCCACTGTGGGTCCTAACTCTACTCTATGCTATGTTTTCCCAAAATTCTTGGACCAGATTGTTGGTTAGCCAATCAAATGTTATGTCAGGCCCATCCCAGCTTTCAACATATGATATTAGCCCCCAAGGCTTACTTAAGTCTCACCTGTACAATACAGCTGGACGTCAACAACTATACTCATTCATGGTATTACCATATTTAGCTTAAGCTTCGTCCTTAAATTCATGTATTCTGTGATTGACATGTCTACCAAATAACCTATTCAACATTGTGTTCATTCACATCTTATTTGGTATAACACAAAACAATCCATTTTAATTCAACTTATTTCCCAACTCTCATTGATCTTTTTTAAGAATTTAATTTAATTCTATCAGTTTTAAACTGTCATTAGTATGATATCAATATATCTAAAAATAGGTTTTCTTTTACATTTATTAGAAATTTAATTCTTTTGAATTACATAATTCATAAAATTTTACACGAACAACTCATCTTTAACTATATTTTATTGATAACGCTTTTTTCTTATTACCTTCTTACTTTTCTTAATTCTTATGTCCCCTCCCGATTCTCTTAATTTATAATTTATATAATTTTTGTGCAATTAATTAAAGTTTTTAGTTCTTATTAAAACATTAACTTTTTGATTAAAAAACAATTATGAAAACTAAGACTTATTATTTTAAAATATATTTTTTACAAATAATATAGTTCAATGTGTATGCATAAAAACTATACCAAAAT
>JAOQMM010000006.1:14674673-14689021 GCA_027563515.1 Erythroxylum platyclados
AATTTATCATGACTGCCTACAGTGAGACCCTCATTCCGGTATCAGTGGTTTGATCCTAGGCCGATTTTGCCATCCCTAAAAAATATGACCTATCCTGTTATTTAAATAATTTTAAAAAATATTTTTTCCTAATTTGCAAATGTTTTAAATAAGTCTTATATTTTACTTCGTTAAAAAAAACTAACAAAGAAGTATATGCAGCATTAACAATACACATGAATTAATTATATATTGCTAACAGGTCACTTAATCCATTAACTCAATTCTAACCTAATTATTCTAAATTTTAAAACAAATAAAAATTCAATCTTTAATTAATTTATGTTTATCATTATAACAAATATCACTTTTAGTTATGTTTTCTTTTGCTGCGACTTTAAACTCATAGTTAAAAGTAAATTTTTTGACTAGGAAATTTGAAAATGATAGTTAAAGGTAACTTTTCGGCACCTTTTGTAACCCTTATTCCCAAAAGTGGTGAGCAAATGCAATTCTCTGATTTTTGACCTATCTCTCACTGGAGTACAATTTATAAGATTACATCTAAGATCTTAGCTCACATATTGAGAAAGGTTCTACAAAACTATAATAATCCTACACAAGGTGCTTACATACTTGGGAGTATTATAGGTGACAACTTTTGCTACTGCACGAGCTAGTGCGAACTTATTCCAAGAAAAGAAGTAGCATGAATTGCCTCCTTGAGGTTGATCTAACGAAAGCTTATGAGTGTAGATTGGAACTTCATCATAAACAAATAAGGATCTCATTAAGTGCTTAAATTTGATTTTAAGTATATTATTTATTATCTTCGTAAGTTTTTTTATTCTTAGTTTAGTAGATATTTTGAATTATTGATTTTTTTTGGGTTTTTAAAAAGGTAAAGAGAAAGTTAGTGATATTAGATTCATGGAGATTAGTTAATTTAACAAATTTTAATTTACGTATTTGATATTGTATTACATATATATTTTTAATGACCTTTGGGTTATTAAAACCTTTATCGTGTTAGTTTATAATTGATATTGTAATTTGTACTATTATTTGGTAATCTTCACAAAAAAATTGATTTTTAGTTAAAATATATTTACTAGTAAATTTCTTTATAATGCATGAATTTAGGGAGAACTAACTATTCATGTTCCCTTGGAATATCAAACTGTATGTATTTGATGTTAGCATTATCTATCTAATAATATAAAATATTTTGTCATCATTAAAAAAGAGCAGATTATTAAACCAAGCAAGGTTAGAAATCCATATTTTGATGATTACAAAACATAAGTATTACTAATAAGTTTATTTTTTATGAAAGTAATAGTGGTTATACACAAATCAAGATACATGTCATGAGTAAACTAGAAAAAAGTTGGATTTAAACTCATTCAAATGAAGAAAAAAATAAGATCAAGAAAGAATAAAGCAAAATAATATTATAAATGAATATGTAAAATTTATTGTACTTCCTACTTAGATTACTTTGATATTTAAAGGCTTATCATACATAAACACATGATTATTTTAACTTATTATATAAGTCTTTTCAATCATTAAGAGGAATTAAAGTGTTGATTAGATAGAAGCCCTCTTGATCCTTTAAACATTCTTAGGAAAATATTTTGAGAAGTATTTAAGTTAATTTTGCATTAAGAAAATTAAGTTTGAGTATTTGAAAATACTAAAATCATGATTTTAGGTATAATGGTTGACTTATATATGTTGGTGCTCGACAATACTGGTTAGAGGTATTAAACACATGTGTATCGAGAGTTTATAGCAATATTAATTAATACATTACATATTAGCCTACCAACCAATGTGTCACAATGGTTGACTAATTTATTGGAACTAGCTAATTCTTAATTTCAGCTAGTAGTTTAACCCTTAAACACTATAAATCCATGGTTTTTATTACAATATACAGAAACATTTGGGTGCTCCATAGAAACATTTAAAAGAGTTCTTCAAAGATTTTACGAGTATTCATTATTGTATTTTAAAATGATTAAGCCTTTAGGTTATTGAATTGATCAAACAAGATCTTTTGACCTGTGAATTCATTTGTGGGTGTGTTTAATCTTCATCTTAGAGCAAGATTATAAGAATAATTTCAATTTTAGTTGAGAAAAAAAACATTATTGTAAGAAGGTACCTCTTTGCTTCCTTGAAGGAATAGAGTTACCAAAATATTTTATGGTTTGTGCCAGAAGATGATATAATTCAAAGAGTTAAGCTATCAAATAAGTTTTAATGTCGCATCATATGATTTAAAATAAACGTTCGATTTCTCACAAATTCCTCGTGCCGATTGAAGCCATTGCTTACAACATTATCTTCAACGAGTTGACTTGGCTCCGCAGATCTAATCTCACGTGCCTCGCCTGTTTCGCACGTTTTAACTCAGACATGATTGATATGGTTGCCAAAATATCGCCAAGCTTTCTTGTCCCTTTCTCTTTTCCATTCTCTGGTCTCAGTTTTTCCGTTCATTTTTCTTTGTTCTTTGGTTAGAAAATATCCATTATTTTCTTAATGTCTCTCTTCAATCGAGAGCTGTCATTCATGGCTAGCTGAGGGAAGCTATGGCTTACCCATCATTACCAGCAACATGGAGGACAAGTTCTGCTACTGCTACGACTAGAAAAGACTTTTCTTCTGGTGTTTCATGCTCCTTTATCTCCTTGTCTATCATCACTGACTGGCAACGTTGTAAAAGATCTCGTCTTTTCATTTTCTCTACTGACCCTGCTTCTTCTTCTTACTCCTCTTGTTCTACTTCTCACTGTACTGATCTCACATACGTGAAAAACAAGAAGAGAACATCACAAAGTGAAAAAATCATTGATGGGTCGTCCGCAATCAATGCGTGTTGTGATGATGGGTGTGGTGTTGCAATTGTAAAGAAGGATGAAGCAATTGTTTCAAAGAGTGGTCATTTTGGTTTGATTTCTAAAGTCAAGAAGCGACCTTTCTGGAGAAAGCTTTTGTTTGCATCCAAAAAGATTAGAAGTGTTCTCTTACTCAATGTTATTACTGTTGTTTATGGTACTTCTCTTCGTTTATTTCTTTCTTGAGAGGACTCGATTCCTATGTTTGTTCGTTAATAAGTGATTTCTTTGGTAATGGATGGTACTGAACGCAGGATTTAATGATTTGAATTCGTCGTTGACTCATGGTATTTAGAACTTTCACGCCTCATAGATGGACCACTGTCAGGAGTACTTGTTTTGAACTTAGGGGAACTAAGATTACAGAAGGAAACTCCATCACCGAAAATTTTCTTTGATCAAAGAAATCTTTGCAATTGAATTCGATACCATTTTCATAAACGTATGGGGTTAAGGATTTATGTCTTGTAGTTCCTCAGGCCGTTCAAACATTCACATTTTGGCTAAAGAAGAACTTAATGGAGAAAAAGAAAAGGAAATCATGGAATTTATTTCAGTTTCTAACTTCGAAGTATTGTTGGGAATTTGTCAATGTAATTAGGTGCTAAGGAGAATAAGTAAATGGCGTTCTTTATGATCAGTCAGCTGGTTTTCTTGCCTCTTAGCCTTCTTGCTTCCTGTAATGTGTGTTGAAGCTTTTATATTAATCTATTTCTCACATCACAGGTCTCTCTACCCTCCACTGGAACACCTGCATTTTAGAAGTTCCCTCTACACTAGTACAGGACAAAGCATTGGCTTTCTATCAATAATTCAAGAAGCAGTAACTGCTTCTTGAATTCCTATTTGCTTGTTAAATTCCTCCTCTTTCTGCTTTTCTTTCTTGTTCATCTCTTGACATATCTTACTTGTGTTAGCTCAGGGCATGCATGTCACACATTTCACAGTTAACTCATCTACACTGTTTATGGCCTAGATTAAAGAGCACCTGAAGTATATCTACTGATGTTATACTTTTTAAGAAACTATTAAATCTTTGACATACTCCAAATTATGTAATTATGAACAATGTTTGAGCAATTATTTTTTTCCTTGTGAATAATGTTCGTTTTCTTGTTGTCACTGTCTAATCAAAGATTAAAAAAGTTTCACAGAGTTCGGTTGATTTCATGTTTCAGCAAGCAATATCCCAGTAGTAAAAGCTGTTGAAGATATGATGGACCCCGCTGCCTTCTCAGCTGTGCGATTTGTTGTCTCTGCCATCCCCTTTTTGCCATTTGTATTCAGAGCTCGAGATGACGTTCAGACCCGCAATGCAGGCCTAGAATTGGGGTTGTGGGTGAGTTTAGGATATCTAATTGAGGCAATTGGATTACTAACATCTGATGCTGGGCGTGCATCATTCATTTCCTTGTTTACAGTAAGTTTTACAGTCTATGGTGAGAATAATGTGTGTTGTTGATAGGTGTGATGAACTATGATAGATTGGGTGTCCAGATATGTTCAACTTATTGGCTCTTACATAAGTTTCAAGTTTTTAAAACTATCATGATGAAAACATAAGTTTACATCCCAAGATCTTCTATACTCAATCTGATTGAAACTCTCCCAAATTTAGATGGATTGGAAAAATAATTAACTGCAAAATAAAAACGAATTTTACTGGTTTGATAGGTGATTGTTGTACCATTACTTGATGGCATATTGGGTGCAACTATTCCAGTTCGTACCTGGTTTGGAGTCCTCATGTCAGCAATAGGGGTTGCTATGCTGGAATGCAGCGGATCTCCTCCATGTGTAAGTAGCATATTGCTATTTGTCAATGGTAACTTATGTTTCTTATTTCTTAGTGCTGAGAAGAAGGAACCGCCCTTAAAAACAAAATTTTCCTATCCCTCTTATAGTGGTAGAGTAGTGACCAACGAAGATAAAATGTGAAGTTACACCATAAACGATTTTCAGGTTGGAGATCTTTTGAACTTTTTGAGTGCAATATTTTTTGGAATTCATATGCTCCGGACAGAACATATTTCAAGGAACACAAAGAAAGAGAACTTCTTGCCACTTCTTGGATATGAGGTATGGTTCTTGATGATTGACACCCTCTACAGTTAACTTGAAGGTGACATACACAATTAGAAATTCTTTTCAGTCACTACCATTTGAGCAAATGATATTATTGTTTTTCAGGTCTGTGTTGTTGCCTTTCTATCGACAATGTGGGTTATGATCGGAGGATGCTTTGATGAGGTTGAAGAACTTGACCAATTGTCATTTACACTCCCAATGGTGTGGGACTGGATTGTGACTTTTCCATGGATACCTGCCCTATATACAGGAGTATTCTCAACTGGTTTATGCTTATGGGTAGAGGTATTCTTGCATTTTTCTCAGTGTATTTTGCATATAATTGGACCTGGAATGGTTACTTACTACGGTTTCTAATATCCTGGCATGAATATCAATTTGGGATTGAGTAATATGCTTTTTTGAGCCTAACTTATCCTTGGCAGGCAACTTCCACAAGACGTGGTTCCAGCCTCACCACTATGATAAAAGCTTAAAATTGTCTGGAATATGAAACATTTGTGAAATCATAGATTATGAAACTTATTAGAATGCTCTTTGTGTAAACATTTAGCTTTGATATGAGTACATTTGTAGTAATACTCACTGGCACTTTGTTTCAGGGTTAATCTCTAATAGGAAATGTATTTTCTCATTATAGTTTGCTGCCATGCGTGATATTTCTGCGACCGAAACAGCCGTAATTTATGGGTTGGAGCCACTGTGGGGTGCTGGTTTTGCTTGGTTTCTCCTTGGTGAAAGGTGGGGAACAGCTGGATGGATTGGGGCTACCCTTGTACTTTGTAAGTTCAGTTAATACTTTTGTCTTGTGGAAAAGTAAAACCAAGAGGAGCTACTGGTTTTTATTTACCAAAGGATTTCAGTTGAATGGCATTAATTGAGTCTAGATCTGATACAAAGATTAGGATTTGTGGCGTAATATTACGGTTGTACTGAAGAGCACTGTAACAAATGGCCCCTAAAGCAGCATAAACCCAAAACTTTAGTCAGACTACGGATCGTAGGGATAATCTAATTCTTGGGATATATTATCCTTCTTAGTGTAAGTGTTACACAAAGCTATAACTTAAAGAAAAGGAAAAATATGAAAGAAAGTAGTAAGAATGCATAAAAGAAATGAAAATGTAATAAAATTTTTAATTAAAAGAAAAAAAGAAAGAGCACCAGAAAGTGATTGCATTAGTTTGTGATTTACGGCAGGTGGAAGTTTGGTAGTGCAGATATATGGAAACTCCGTCAACTCTATGAAAGCTGAAGACAAAAAGCAGGAAGATGTCCTAGTTTCCGAGAAGCAAAAGCTGCCGCGGAATCTCTCAGCTTCCCCAGTTGTTGTCAGGTCCAGGAAAGATGTAATTGACATGTTGAAATAATATATTGGCTTACAGTCATTATTTTATCTTACCATTTGAATAGTGTACACATGTTGATAATAGATTAGATAGGTTTCCCTCCATGTTTTGAGTGAATGCAGCTGTATTTATATGTATACCTCACTGTTGAAGTGGTTGAGCGAAAGGTAAATAGGTAATAAATAGGATAGGGATGGATGAGCATGCAGTATAAATTATCTATGTAAATACTTCTCTTTTCACATTTTCTATTGGAAGGATGGTTGAAGATGTTGGTTGTAAGAGCCTTGTCCATATTTTTCTTCATACAAGAGAAATAGGTAAGATCTAACAAAAGTTAATATAGGATATTTTGCTCACCTGTACATTCACCGTTCATGCCTGATATCGATTTGATATGATATATAAAAATAAGAACTGCAGACCATGTGAATAGCGTCCCAAGTCCAAACAACAGAACCTTTTTTCCAGTTGGATCTACTTACAAAATCATGCTCTGTAATCACACGACATGCCAAGCAGGAACAAAGAAAGTAAAAATGTATCTCCTTTTTTATTAATATCGTCTTCTGACCATTGAAGACTACATATTTATAATAATCATAACAAAGATGCTAAAGATAATGTAGAATAGATGCCAGCCACAGGCATATACCATCCTAACATAGGTGGAAAGGCAATTAACAGTTCTAAGACATTTATTCAACACAATTAAAGTAGAGCTGATCTTGTTACTAGACGTGATTCTTCACTTCTTTGCGATGAATAGGCCCCAGCGCTGCTCACCCGACGAACTCCTGATCAGCTTCGCCTTCCATCCATCAACAATGTCATTATAGTCCTCCTGGATATATGCATCACAACCAACATTAAGAAAAGGCCATGCCCACTAATGATGATAAAAAAAAAGATCAAATTAAAGCTAGTCAAACAATACGAATAAACTGAAAATAAGGGAAAAATCAATACTTCAGAGAAGTCGTGTATAAAGGCATCCTTGTCTTTCTCAACAGTATCTAATTCCCGATGGAGGACCTGATTGAACTGAAGCACAAGTAACAGCTTGTTGAGAGTGTGAAACCAACATAACATGCACAGATATACGTATGTAGTGAATTAAATTATTAACCTGATCAGTTCTGTCTTCTGCAATGACCTCATCAAAGCCAGCATCCCGGAGCATCTGCACGTCATTAAAAAACGTATTACGAGAAAGGTTTTTTTCAAGAAATAGCGGGTAGCTAGGGATTGTTGCAAGAATACCTGGCCATATGCTTTCACATCATGAAGGTCATATCCTCTTTGTTTAATGTACTCCGCAAACTCTGATGATGGAGTTCCATAACTTCTGCAGTAATCAGT
This sequence comes from Erythroxylum platyclados, assembly GCA_027563515.1. Lineage (NCBI taxonomy): Eukaryota > Viridiplantae > Streptophyta > Magnoliopsida > Malpighiales > Erythroxylaceae > Erythroxylum > Erythroxylum platyclados. The sequence goes on from JAOQMM010000006.1 coordinate 14,682,361, forward strand.
GATAAGAACTTTGCCTCCAGGCTTCAGCCACCTGAAGAATGACCTAAATAATGCAGGCTTATCCTGAAATATGAGAGGACATACGCATGTTAATAGGCAAACTAATATCAAACTTGCAACAACAATGTCTGCCCACGTATTTTATGCATGCTCGTTGCAAGTCCTTTCCCTTCATAATACTCAAATTCTTACATGAATGTGCAGAATGGTGTCCCGGCTGTAGATAACATCAAATGTATTATCAGGGTAACTCTTTTTAGTGCAATCAGCAACCTCAAACTCCACTGCACATTTTAGTCCAATGGAGCGCTCAAGAGCAAAGGAAATCATATTTATGGAAAGATCGATGCCAACCACCTCCACATCAAAATTTTCGGCCATGTAAAAGTCACCTCCACCAATACCACAGCCAACATCTAGAACTTTTTGGCCAGGTTGAAGGTCCAGTTTTGCCACAAATTCTTTTGTTGTTTCTGCTCAAAGAACAGCAAACATCAAGATCGTAAAGAACTATAAGAGGAAGCTTAATAGTCAAGGTAAAATACAGTTTCGTGAAAAATATTTGAAAACAGATATAATCAGACATAAACAAATGCAGCCTAGGATTAAGATTGATATGAAATATGTATACAGCAATATGTATGTATGCAGTTAAGGCTAGAGCACAAATATGATAAGTTTAAAACTTACTACATAAATGTTCACAGGTCGACTCAAACATCCAACAAATGTACTGAAAATAACAAACACGTGTATGCTTTGACATATTTGAAATCCAAGTTGAAGAATCTAATTCTAGTTCTGTTCAGATTTTAAAGACAACAATTAACAAATAAGAAAATGATCTTCATCCCTAAAAAGCCTTAGAGAATGAAAAGGAAATGGCAGCATACCGATTCCTCCTGTGCTCACAAAACCTGGTCCAAAGACCCGCTCATAACGTTGTATACCTCTGCACTTATACTGAACATTGTCCAAGAAACGCTGGAATCCTTTATCATGCACTGAACTAACTTTCTGCCATATCCAACAGATCTGCAACATGGCATGGGTATTTTGTCAGCCATCTCATTCAAACATGTTGAAAATAAAATTGGAGTCAGCTAGTATAACCTGATTTTGGTTCTTTTTATTCCGCACATAAGCTCCAATACACTTGCAGCCAATAAGAGAAAGCTCAAAAGTATTTCCAGAAGCATCAGTTGTGTGAAGTTCTTTAAAGACCTGCAATACAATAAGCCAAAATTTGTTTGAAATGACTTTTGTAAGTAATTACTCTGTGGAATCATATTTCTTTAATGTGTTGCTTTTGATGTATGAGCTAATTTAAAAACCCGCCTGATCTGGATATAGTCAACTCAAATCAAAACCAGCACTTACTCATCCATGTCAAAAAAGTCTACTCATCAATTTAACCATTTCTTTTCATGGTCACTGCAAACGACGTGATCAATGTAATCTTAGATGTCAATGTGAACTCTTTTTTTACAAATGCATCATTATATGCTAAAAATATTCAGATTTCAAAACACAAGGCAGATCATAAAACATGAAGGTATCGGACGGCTTTATTTAACGTGAGGACCACTTTCAAGGGATTTATAAAGAAATCAGACCTTTGTGTAAAATTTGGGTTCTCGGTAATGAGTTGGGTTGTATTTTCGCTTAGAATCTCCAGATTGATGGAAACAAGACTCTCTAAAGAAAATATATCCTCCAACTTTTAACCATTTGACCATCCTTTCTGCCAAACCCTCTACCTGTCATCAGTATCACAATAAACATGAGAAAAGGACAACATCAGATAAAAAAACACGCATGCAAAATTTGGCAACAGGCACAACATCAAGCTTATCTGTCAGCTCCTATATGAAACTTTTATATGGATGTCACACTAAACCCCCCATAATCTAGTGGGGACGAGAAGATTTACTCCAAACCACGAAAAGACAAATCCAATGGTGATCCTGGAGACGCATTAAACATTCACCTCTGTGTCTGAGAGATACATAAGAAGCCAATTAGAGAATATCAAGTCCACTGATTCCTCCGAAAACTTCAGGTCTGGTGAAGTCACGTCAGCGCACATGAATTTGACATTCTTGAAGTGCCCATTAATGCTTTCATTCTGTAGGTAAAAAATTGAGAGAAGCAAATATGATATGCTTTATTAATGCTCATCATTTGAAAGTAACATTTAAATGACAAGCATTAAGAAAAGCATGTAGACATTATGTATGTGTATGAGCGACTGAAGATTGCGAGGGAAAATACCTTCTTGATGACACTCCCAATAAAGTCCAAGGCTACAACTTGACCAGCCTTCTTAGCTAATTCCCCTGTGAAACGACCAATACCAGCTCCAAATTCCAAAACTGATTTTCCTTCATACGACGGGAGCAGAGAAAGTACCTAACACATACAAATGTAATCACCAATTGCTTCAATTTTAAAAATCTCAACATTAACGATAAATTGATCAACATTTAGGGAATAATTAGAATTACAAATAAAGTATATAAAAAATTATGGGATTTGAAGTGTAGAGAAAAATAAACTATATAAAAAATAAAATCATATTTTATTTCTTTTACATGGGTACAAACAACAGCAAGGGCCAAACGATTATAGAAAAGAAATAAAATAATCACTTTCGGTACCAAAAATCGCTGTCAATAGGCATCTAAATAGAAAGAGAAGAAAGTACACCTCAGGACGCTCTTCTTTGTCAAGATCGGAGGCTTTGGAATCAAGCATCATAGCCTCTACCGTCAAGTCAACCGAGTGTTCCATCCAATAGTGTTTCTGAATCTCACGTTCTTCCACTTTCTCATCTAAAGAATCCAAAACCCAATGAAAACATACCAAAAAGTTGAGATATTTGCATCCAAATACCCAAAAAAATAAAAACAAAAGCTCAGATCTTGATTAAAGACGAAATGCATAGGGGTTAGTTATGGTAAACCAAAAGCAGTACCAAGAGCAGCCATTGTTGAAAGAGAGTGATAAAAGCGTCAAGAAACTGGTTGTTTGCAGATTGAGAGTCAGAGGAAGAGAGGATGTGGTGTTGGCAACGAAAGTGAGAAAATGGGGGAGACTAACAACCCTCAATAGCAAGACGAGAACGAGAAAAGCTCCTCGATCTACGGTTACAATCTCTGCCTTTCTGCTTCATACCAATCAATCCATCTAATGACAATCTCAGTACCTCTCACACACATACCCTCTTCTCTGAGATCTGCTTCTTCTGTGTTGGTCGTTATATATAGAGATTTTGATTGGAGCAATCAACCGGTGCAAGCTGCGAAATGCCAATGTTGTACTAACACTAACAAACAAAGAAAGCTGGGTAATCACGTCACTCTATTGTCACGTGCCACGTGGGTTCTCTGTTATTGGTTGGTGTTTGTTGGGGTCTTTCTATTTCTGTTTTCCAATTTTGGACAGTGTGGGGATCTCGAGGTGTGTGGTGTCACTAGTCACCGCTCAGTCGCTTGTTTGTATTGTTAGTACTGGCTGTTCGGTTCAGTGGGGGTCGCTCCCACTTTTTAACTTCTATTTATTCACGAGTATATCATATGAAGTTATTTATATGATTTAGATATTATTACTCGTCTTGTTTATTAATATGTTTATTCATTACCTAGATGAAAATGTAAAGAAAGTTTGTATATCTAATCAATATATTTTTAAATGCACATTGAATAAGTCATTAAATATGCGTATTAATTTATAGATTACATATTTTTAAATAAGTTAATAATAAAAATTAATTATCAAATTTAATTCGAGTAATTTTTACAAGTTTCAATTTCTTAAATTAAAAAACTTTTTTTTGTTGACCTACGAGATATTCTGAATAGGCTCAAATTATCAGTGACATTTTTAACCCAATACTACGTTCACACTATTTTTCATTTGTACCTATATAGGATCTTAAAAAATGACTCAGTACTACCACTAAATATTTAACACTGCTGTATATATAAGTAAGGTTTGTATCCGTAACCTTGCTTAAGATGTGTTGATAGTTACACGTAATGAGATTGTACAATCACATAACTTGGTACTACAGCTTTGGAAAGAGCTCTGTTTTCATGATTAGAGGGTTACCAATCCCAATCGACTGCGTCGCTTGCTTCACCTACAGGACAGCGGCAAATTGTTTACATTATCGCGAAGTCTTTGTAGACTACAAATGGCTCATTTTCCTGCGTACAAAACTAACGAGACACAAGTGTAACACGAATGCTTATTACCACCAGGAGCCAGTAGAAATCCCAAGAGCGATTTGAAGCGACACGGTGATAACTCTGAGGGAGGGAGACGAAGAGCCGAGAGGGAGGCATCTTATTATATTTTAATGTTTTATATGCTGTAATTGAACATGAAGGTTGGGTGAAGTGGGTCTGCTACTTAATAATAATTGATTGATAATAATTGATTGATGGAGTAGGTCCATCCACGTCATGACAACGAGGGCACTGACAAAGAGCATCGTCTTTGTCTGCTGATTCGACCATTGCTGCTTCTGAAAGGCTAAATAATAAGGTCTTTGTAAAAGGTTAGACAGTAAAAGCGAGATTCAGAATATTCACAAATCTTTAGTCACTATCATCCATGATTCACGGTTAAGGATTCTTCATTATTTGATTCATTAACTGATCATTTTTGCATGTTTGTATGAGATATAATACTATTTTACGTTCATACATGACACTGAAAATTATTTTCCTCTCCTTAAAGTTTTTATGCCTTGCTTCAAGAACATTTGTTTTTCTTCTCTACCTTTCATTTTAATTTTGTCCCAATTTGTTTACGTTATGTTGGCCATCTATGAACTTCATTCTATCATTTAACGACCATCATCTCTCTTTCCGCAGTTTTAGGCCACCCATTTATATATGTATCTTCCCTCTCTTTCTTTTTATCTTACTAAAAGAAAATAGAAGATGATTCTTGTGTACCCAAATTATGGAATGTCTATCTCGTTCTCTTATCGTGTATGCAATTATCTAAAATATGTAACATTAAAAGCCATCAGTTGTGAGGATAATCATTGAATGTGTCCAATATTTCAAGAGATAAAATGTATAATTGTAGTTTTGATAGTTCAAAATAAATTTAGAGAATTTCATAAACTTATCTTGCATTCATAGCTTTAAATACATAAAATAATTAGCAAATTAAAGACAAGGTACTCCACAATTTGAGTAAACCATTCTAGGAATTAAAAGTGTTATTTAAAGGCTCAAATTCTTTGAAACCCTAGAATCTCTAGCAGTTAAATGTTTTTTTTAGAAAATTCACACAATTCAAACTCAAAATCTATAAGTACTTGGAGATTTTTAAGAAGTCCCCTTTTTTTTTTCAAATTATTTGGGCCACTACATAAATTAAAATTTGGAGTATTTAGTCCACACCATCGTTATGAATATCGAACTGGTACTTATACTGAATTTGATTACGGTATAGTATGGTATTAGTATTGATCAATATCAGGTACTATTTGGGATAATTTTTTAAAATTATAAAATAGTTTCTAAATTTTTTAAACTTGCTTAATAGTCTTTCAATATAGTGTATTATATTAATTTTAATTAATCATCACATAATTCCTTGTATGTCCCATCGAATCAAAAGTTGTAGAAGTAGAATTACTTTATTATCATTTTTATCATAAAAAACATATATATAATTAAAAGTACAAAATTTTATTAAATCTCAATTAATTTAAATTGTAATTTGTAAAAAGATAAGTCTAATTATGAACAATTTAATTTTGACTTAATTGTTCTAACTATTTCTATCAAATAAATAATAATCTTGACGTTAAAATGTCATAATCATTAATTAATGAAAAATTTAAAGGAAATTTATATTATTATTATAGCCAAAACGATACTAAATATAAGCATATAAATCATACAAATAAAAAATGTTCATTAGTGAAAATACTAATTGTAATTGAATTGAATTGAAAGCGATATAGAATCTTTTAATTATCATTAAAAAAAGAATTCAATTTCTCATTAACGTAATTCTTCATTTATAATATTATCATAATTTTAAATTTAATTTTACAAAAAATAAATGACTTTGCCATGTTAATTATATTTCACAAACAGGTTGATTAACAATGAGAATCTTAATTTGCATTAAATTTTATAATAATTTTTAATAGTTAAAACTTTATAATATAAATTTTATTTTTAATTTTACAAATTTTTAAAAATATATAAATTAATTAATGATAAAAAGAGATTCATCATGCATAAAGTATATATGGGCTTTAGACTATAACATATAGGTTAATTTTATAGGTGAAAATTAGCTTAAAACACTAAAATTTCAACTATAGTGCCATACACCATAGTTCTAGATTTAAAAAGCTCATAGCATATGGAAATGACATGTTACTTAAGCCATTAGTTTTTTGTGTCCACACGTTAAACTCCATAAATCCTTCTCTCTGTGTCTCTATTTGAAGATGTAGAGATTGTATTGTATATTTTTCACTATATTTACAGAAGGTTTGGGAACCTTAATGTACACAATTGGAGATACATGAGATAAGGTATAATTGTAACGCCCCAAATGTACCCTAGTCGGAATTGCTATAGTTGAATTGTGGATTAATTGGTTTAATTGAGATTAATTG
>JAOQMM010000006.1:14733243-14752529 GCA_027563515.1 Erythroxylum platyclados
TACCACCCAAAACCATGCAAAAATCCTTCATAAAGATAGCTATAGAGGTAGAATGTTGTGACATATATTGCTGTCTTATTTTCTTATCATAATTAGATGTATCAATATGATCATAAACCTAAACAGGTCTCCGTTGATGCTGTTAACCTCGCCTCTCATATCCTCCTCTATATCTATCTCCTTCCCTTCCAGATTCTCAGATTTCTCATCTCCTCCGCCACCTTTTGAATTACTCTTTTCTTTTGACATCCAAAATAATGTCAAGCTTTCTCAAACCTTTACTGGCTTTCATCTTAAATATATATAGAAGACACTCCACTAATCTCAAAATCTTCAAGACCCCAACTAACTCCGTCAAATAAAGAAATAATCTTTTCGTCCTTATAATCACTTTCACCAAAATCCTGACTATTGTTAGTCAGGCTCAGTTTTGGGCAAAGGTAAGAAAGGCACCCGTCCAAAAATTACTATTAACCTGCTCTTATTTTATTTCATTTTGTTCTTTATAAAAACTTGTTATTGACATTCATAAAATACAAAAAGAAAGAAAAATCATTATCTATAAAACATTAGGAACGTACTGTTGTTGGTCCTACCACTAACACTAAGACTTTATTCTCTGTTTACAGAGAGATTCTAGAATATGGCCATCTTGGAGTGTTTTGATATTTAGATTTTGGGGCTCTGATTGATTCTTTTTCGAGATAACTTTTAAGCAAGATTATTTAACAATTAACAATTAATCAATATTTTACAATCAAAGAAAACCTTTAATTATCTCTAAACTTTTAATAATATCAAAAATAAGAGTAAGTCTACAAAAATCATCATTAATTTCATCAGTATATGCTATCAAAACAATAATCTCTTCAAATAAAGCAGTTATTATATTAGCGACAGATGCCATAGAACTTAAATTTAATCCATTTAATCTAGACAAAATCTTGCAAGAAAGATGAATTACTTATTAAATCAAGAATAAGCAGAATATAATTATAATTTCTAAATTAAAGGGTCCAATACGCTTCCTTACTTGTTTCTTTAATGGTTTGACCATAGTTTTGTCGGGTTATCTTCGAGTCTTTTAAGAGTTATTTCAGCCCCAATTTCAAGAGGTAACTACCTTGGAAAACTTCTTTAGCAAAGTACAGCACAATCTTTCTTCATTTCAAGGCGTAGATTAAAGAAAATGGTTTGGAAAGTAAAGGATTTCAAAAGGGACATTATAAATTGTACCTGCTAGAAATAAGTTTTTTATTTCATGATGAAAGTAGTACAAGAAAGATAAGAATTATAGTGTTTCTTTTTTATTTTTATCCCAAAATTGGATTATCAGAATAATTCTTTTTTATTTTTTGTTTAACTATTTCTAGTCCATCTTTAATTGTTTTTATTTGCTCATATTTATGTTTTATCAGAGTTTCCATTTTTAAAATTATTTTTATTTGATTTTCTTATAATTCATATACCCCACGTCAATAATATTGAAAACAAAATTAACAACAAACTATGTTGCCAAAAATTACAATTTTAGATATAATTTATGATTGTAAAATGTAAAGTTGTAAATATTATTATAAAATTAAATCAAATTAAAAGTTAAAAATATTATTTAGCCTTTACATTAACCTCGATATTCACAAAGAAATGATTTTGCGAAAACGAAAATCAGGTATTATTCAATCTCTTCAGTCCACATTTTATGATGCATTGCAATCGTAAGTTCATGGATTTGGGGTCGATGGAAAATTTGTAACGAAAAGAACTAATTCCATTAACTAGGGGAACCATTCTCTCTTAGTAATTTGACTACAAACATTGAATTTTACAACTTTACTAAGGAAAAAACAGACATTTCATAAGAAAAGATTCAGCGCTGATATGCTTCTTTCTGTGTCTTTTTAATAATTCCTTTTTCTTCTTTTTGGGATTCCCTACAAAGTACTAACCCCGTCAGGCGTTGCATGGATATGGCAATCTCTTGGATGATTTTGGCCACCTCATAGCCCCATCAATATGTAGTACACAAGAGTTATGGGCAATGCAATTAGCATCCCAAATATGACACTGCAAATGCATAAGAAAAGTGAATGGTGAGAATAAATAAAAAATTTCAAAAACTAAACGATTGTTTTGTAGGAAAATTAAACAATAATACTCACGCTGTGCTGAGAATATCAGGGTGTACGTTGTATTCCTTGGCAAAGACAAAGGGGACAATTCCTTGGGGTAGAGCTGCCTGTTCGATATCGATGGTTTGACAGACCGAAGCACACAAAGGCAAGCAGAACATGTTAGTAATGGTACAAATGTTTGTTATTTATTATTAGCAATCCCCAAACAAGCCCTTCGTTATTGGGTTAATTTTTGTTTTTTCTATCTCCAGACTCTAGCCCTCTCTTTTAGGCTCTGAAATTTGATATCCAGCCTACTATTTGTTTTTCCCACTACTGAAAAGAACACATCAAAATTTAGTAAAGCATACACTTCTGCATTGTTAATTGGCAATCATGTTAACCCTGCAATTATCTGAAAGATTAAATTCTGCTTCAAAGACCCACCCAGCTCCAAAGAGGGCGCTTTATATTAATATATGATCCACAAAAAACAATATCATAAATGAACAGAAACAAATTCAACAGACAAGAAAATAATAGCAAATCTGATCTGCAGATTAAAAGAAGTAACAAATTTGGAGCTTTTGTAGTTAAGTTTGGACTGGTTGTGTCAGAAGGAGGCAATGGGAGAGATGTTGTACAGAAAGCCAAAGAAAGAGAAAATGGTGTGATGGAGATGGAGTGCAAGAGAGAGATTGACCTGGACAATGGCAACGTGTAGAAGAGTTCCTCTAAGCCCAACAGCAATAGAAGCAGCTGCCATGACAGCTGGACCTGTAAGGAATCTCACAGCCATAGCAAAAGCTGCAATGGAATTTCCACATGCTATGATCCTCGGTTGCAAAGCCATGAACAGACCTGTATTATGTCACAAACCCATCAACCAAAAAGTGAAAAAGAATTTGGAGGCCATTAACACACCCACTCTTATCACTTGTCAGACTCCAAGTCTTTCTTGATAGACCTTTCATCATCACTCCCACCACTTAAAACACAAACTTGGCAGCAAAAAAGTCGAAGGGAAAGCTAAAGAAACCTAACTAACATCATCATCCCCACACACTGTTTTGTTCATTTTGCTTTGTTGGGTTTGGGTTGCTTGCTTGGTTAAGAACACTAATAATGAAAAAGTAGGAGAGAATCTAAGAAATTGTTGGTACTACACAGCTAAAGAAAAAGATAGGAAAAAAAGAAAAAGGGTAAAAGATAAGAGGGAATTTCTATGACTCCAGGATTCTAATCTGTAGCAAAAGTTAAAAGAGTGAGTTTGTCTTTGTGTTTTCTTTGTGTGTGTCTGTAATACTGACCGAGACTGAACATGGCCATGCCGAGCCCTGCATCTGACAGAATGGAAATGGACTTTGCTATAATGGCAGGCATTTCTACATGCCACCTGCAAGAACACCAGACAAATCAATTCAATGCCCCAGAGCCAGAAGTTAAAAATAAAACCCCCTTCAAAAAGAAAAAAAGAACATAAAACCAGATATCAAAACAGATTGTATAGACAAAATAAATGTTCCTTAGATTTTGTTCCAGAAACTGGAATTTTACGTAACACTATACCTGAATGAAACTAGAGACCAAGTGAGACCGATTAAGCTAGAGTATGTGTTGGGGTTTCTTATCAGTTTCCTCCAGACCATAATCAGTATAAGCCTTGTCATGACGCTTGTTGGAGGCATGGGTTTGGGTTTGCCGTCACCCATTTTTTGACCTTCATGGTTGTTCATTTCTTTCTCCAATCCTTTATTTCCAAAGCTGAATTCGTCTCTTTCCAGATACTCCTCCTGGTTCTCTCTTTGTCTTTCAACTGAAACTTCCAAAATGGACAAACAAAAACAACCATTTAAAATCTCTTTTTTCCTATTAAAAAAGGGGAAGAATCTGATGTTGATCCAAACCAACTGAAGAAAAGATAAAGCAACAACCTTTTCCTGGAGAAACGGCCAATTTGACTTCTTTCTGGTCATGACCGCCGTATTCATGGCTACCAAACACATCCGACACTGGTGAAGCACTTGAACTCCAAACAAACATATGAAGATCTCTGCCACCATCTTCAGGTTTCTGTTGAGCTTGCCCATTAGGCTTCTTCGCACCAGCATTATTAACAGCAACAGTACCCTTAGAACCAGTCGGTGAAAACATTCCTGGGTTTGGAGCTGGATAGTGGGTTGCACCACCTTGATTGTGGTAATGAAACCTTGACTTGTTACTGATTCCACTTTCTTCTTCATAATTTGATGGTCTAGGCGTTGGTCCTCTAGACGCCGAAAGGCCATAGACATCAGAAGCACCAAAGTTTGAGTTTCTCCCAGCGGCCATCATTGAGTAGAAGTCAGTGTGGTTAAAGCTAGACCCTCTTGGAGTTGGATTTCTTGATGACTGTAAAGAGTAAATCTCTGCATTGGTTAGATTTGATGGTCTTGGGGTTGTGGACGATAGCCCTTGAGACCTTCTCGAGAATATATCTGATCTTGACGCATTGGATTTTCGTACTGTCACATGCAACTTTCCATCTTCTTTGATCTCTGCTTCAGTTTCTAGAGGCTGTCTACCATCAAGTGACATGATATCAGAATCGACGTGGATCGAGACAATGGAACCGGCAGTATCAGGGAATTGTTCAGAGATGAGCATTTTGGCACCTCTGTATTCAAACATGAATAGCATCAAAGTATACCAAATGATACATTGAAGTACAACAATTTGCACCATAAGACTGCCAGAGAACTCCCCGTACATTCCTTTGAGCAAAGGAATGCCCATGACAAGAGTGTTTGGGAGAGTAGAAAGTGAAAAGAGCGTAATGGTCCACTCTAAACAACCCCTTCTGCTCAACTTAGTCCAAAGTCCTAGTACTACTAGAACTATGATCTTCTGGAGAGTATCGGCTGCTATGAAACGTAAGTTCATGGTATAGGGATCGTTGGTAGAGATGAAATGAAAAGAAAGCAGAGGGACTGCGAAAAGAGCAACAAAACGATTGATGCCTGAGCATTGATCAGGAGTGAAGATCTTCCACCATTTGACTGAGCCATAAGCTAAGATCATGGCCACGTAAAGGGGCACCATTGCAGTCATTACATGATAGAAATCTGTTGCAGTAATCATCTTTTGCTATTTGAATCGCCTGAAAATCAAAGCTTTAACAACAAACAGATGAAATTAAGTATCAATGGAACTTTGATGAAGAGCAAGACACTGCTTCTGCTGTTAGTAGTGATGGTGGGGGGTGTCGATGATGAGAAGAACAAAGCATGTGGGTTCTGGGGAAGGTTTCTGGGGTAGTGGGTAATAAACAGAGAGGGGGGAATTCTTTTTGCAGTATTCAATATACAGCTTTGCTTTGAGAGTTGCGAGCAAGCTTGCACTTGCAGTCCCCAAAGCACAGGGTTTGCTTTTTATTTTCTTTGTTCTTTTCCTTTTTGTTTTCAGCTGTGTTTGGATGTGGTGCTGTGTGTGGAGAGAGAGAGAGAGAGAGAGAGGAGGTGTAGGTTGTATTAGTAATTAGACAACTTGCTAAGCTGGCATATAGCTCTATATGGACTTAGTGGTGGTAGTACGAAGGGGATATAGTAGTAGTAGAAAAAGCATTTTGGTTGGGAGGTGGGTTGTGTCTCCAAGTACTTGTTTTGAGAGCCTTTTGGGCATTCGAAAGAGTCCTCTTTCTTCTTGGATTCGCCTTTTCGCTCATGGGTTGCAACTCAGTGTCTTGGTTTGCATGTGTTAACTCTTTCTTTCTTCTCGTCTACTCCTTTCTATAAATATTTTGTACGAATTACTAGATATTGTCATTGTTATCAATGAGATAATGTTTCTAATTCAATTCATTTGCACTTAGTCAAGATTAAAGCAAGTCTTCCTAGTGCGGTGTTTATGCTAAATCAAAGTTTCCTATTTATTTGGACCCAGAATACAATTTCAATCGCCACTAAACTATAAGCCAATGCTTTGGTTAACCTGAGATATTTTTGAAGTTTCCTTTGTTATTAAAAAGCACATAAAACAGTATCTAAGATGACAATGCAATAATTACATTCTTCAAATACAAAATTTTATTTTTTTATATTGAAGTAAAACGAATATAAATTCTCTTACTTAAAAATGTTTCATGTACAAGGAAAATAAAACGGCTCTTTAAATCTGTTGTTACTTTGGAGTTAAAATAAACTTGTAGAGGGGTATTCATTATAAATTTGGAGTGGGGAATAGAGACATGGTGACGAATGGGAGCTTGATACCTTCACGTGGACCCTAATTTGTCCATTCCCACCTAAAAATTTTTTAAGTTGGCAACTCCAAATGAGAAAATTCCAATATATTAGGTTATATGTATAAAGATAAAGGTAGGTTGCTCTAGTCTGCAACTCAGTGTTGGCTTCGACTCATCAGTTGCCTTGTGTCGGAATCACTCACAACCAATTCTTGTCCAATCGTGTTCATCTCATGTCATCTGTTTATGAATTCCAAGAATATCAGTTCATCCTACCGCTACATTATTCTTCTTCTTCTTCCTCATAATATATTTGGATTCTGAGCTAAAAATTACAGTTACGATTTCTTCACAAGTATACAGAAACCTAAAGATAAAACAAGAATGTAGTACAGAAGTAAAGGAACGAAGAGTTAAAGAGAAAAGTTTAAAGGTTGATGGGATAATCGTGGTTGAAACACTCTCAACCGCATGTACTTTATTTTCTGTAATAATTAAGAGTCACCCAAATGGCATATATGCACATTAAGACTGTCGGGTTCTCTACATGAAACAAAAGCTATTTGATAAAACTCAATTCATTAGTAAAACTAGTGTTTGAAACATTACCAAAATAAGGGTAACAATGATTCAAAAATTCAAATATAACTTGGGAGGACCAATATCGGCTGACAGTCTAGTTTAGCTGAAATTAAGGTCTTATTGTGCCTATCAGTTATCCAACATCACGTTTAAATATAAGCACAAAATTATGGAAAAATATCTTATTTTAAGAATGAAATTAAGAGTTAGGACAACTTGGACATAATTCTGAGAAAACTAGGGTCTCTATATGCGTTTTCTCTCCTTTTTCCCAGCAGCATATGCTGACTAACCTTAGCTTAGACCGTAAAGTTGGATGTGTTCAATTTGGCAATTCGTCTAATACAAGCTTAGATTCTCTGCCCTTATATTAAGCAATCCTTGTCTTTTTCATCTGTTTTTTTATTAATTATCATACGATCAATTTAACTTCTCGGATTATAATTTTTGTTAGAGGCTAATTATTCCCGACCTCCCGAAAAACTTGTGTTTCTTTTTTCCTCTAGTAGTTAACTACAAATGTATGAATAAAATTCTTTTCTTCAAAAGTGTAGCTTGATCCTTAAGTCAATTTGTAACATAGGCTAAATTTCTATTTCCCCTCGTTCGTATCATTTAACATGGAGAACTATGTACTTTCTGAATGTTTATGCATGACTAAAATATTGTTTAATGATAAGAAGTCATTCTCCTACCCAACCAAAATCTCTAAGGATGAGCCAGTAAATGAAAATAAATACGTACCTAATGCATGATCTCATGCATAGAAAACTACCATTAGTTATATATGAACAGTTTCATCGCATTAACTGCAATATGAAGAAATGACGGAAGAACAACTAGACACAACTTAAGATATAGCTACATTCTATGAGCTGAATAAGACTCCCTCAACAAGAAAATCTAGACCGTACACAACTCTGCACGGCTAAAGTACTGGTCCATTTTTAAGCAATAACATACATATAAGAACTTCCGTTATCAGAATAAGAGCATTCAGGAGACTAAGAAGTTGATCGAATTTTTTAGTTGAAGCGTTAAACTGGCTTTAAGGAGCTAAATATTCTCGTTCTTTTTGAAAATTCCCCTTTATAACTACCTTTTCTAGCAGTTAATTTCAACGACAGAAAAGAGAACAAAAGTTTTTCACCATAGCGCCCTGTCTCATGGTGATCATTGCAAGTCCAATGAAATGAGTCGTGAAGGTCAAAGAACCGGTTAGAACCGTAAGATCCCTTCAAAAAGTTTGCCTCACTTATGGTGTAACAAGAAAGTCGTGAATGGTACAATATCAGTCTGTGCGTCCTAATAATAACGATTTTCAGACAATAATACCTGCAGCTGTGAATGTAAGTTCTTCATAGTCATGCTTTCTTAAAATAAAATTGGCTATTTCCAGCTAACATCATGCCCCCGGCTAAGACGCGCAGTGCATGATCGTTCAATTACGATTGTGAAACCAGTTATATTTTACAGTCGAATTTTTAATAGTCATCCACTTACATTATATATGAAGAAAAGACCTTAATCCGTTGGTATAGTATCAAAACTCAGTTATACATACAAGTTTCTATAAGCGAGAGGCCCCAGAATGCAAACATGTTACCAACCTAAATAAAGATGACAAGATTAATACAACATCTAAGCTATTGAAACAGTCGTAACTTTGTCACCATATCAAATCGATATTATTGGCTCGTAAATAAATAATAAATATATAAAGTATATAAAATAATAAGAATGATTTTCAAAGGGTTTTTATTTTAAATCTCCAAGAAAAAACATTGAAGATTATACACAGGAACACCACAGTTCCATTTTCTTTCTCTAATCATTTTCCTTTAATTCTTCTGAGGTGTCTATGGCGCCTATTGTAATTGATGCTTTTTTTAGTCATTGTTAAAGTTCATGATGCCTTTTTGTTGTATATATGTATGATTCCCCAAATTACGGGAAATAATTTTGGTAGTCAGGAATTTTGGGGAAAGAAAGGTTAAGTCGTGAAAAGCTTGCATTAAAGTTGACTTGAATCCATGCTTAATGGCAGTAAAGCACACGCCAACTAGCTTAATTAGGAACTGAAAATGTGCTAATATATATGCATATATATATAGTCATACATATACCCCTAATTAGAGATGTAAAAACTGATCCAATCTCACACTCATTGATAATAATTTGAACTCAGGTCTGAACGAATGTTACTTTAGTATAGTTGATTAAAATGATATTATTTTTATTTTTAAACTTTTAAATTTATAAACTAAAATAATGTCATGATATCATTTTATCAATAAGAGAGTCGAGTTTTCTAAGTTTTCAGTTTGAATTTTCAGTACGGTCTAATTTAAAGTCTAATATTGTATTTATCTAATTAACTTAAGGTTAAATTAGACCAAGTTAATATTGTAAATCCTATCGCTAATTACTATATATTATTTTAAATTAAAATTAACATCACTATAATTTATAAATAATAAAATAGTATCCGTTCTATTTATTATTTAAGTATTAAAATTATAAGTTACTATTAAAATTTAAATAGTTGGTGAATCATAAATTTCAATTAATAATTTAATTACTAAAAACACTGATTAGAATGATGTATTTTGCTTCTACTAATAAATGAAACCACGAATAAATTTAAAGAAAACGTAATGTTGTTATTATACATCGATGAATGGAAGGAATGAATGAATGCTTATTAATTAAAAAAACAACCGATGATTCCTAGAAATTACTTTTATTTGATCGTGAACTAATATGCATGCTCATATTATCTGTTCCCCATAAAATGATGGCATGCATGCAATGGGAAACAAGTTAAATGATTGGTTGAAAGAAATTATTCAGTTTCAAGAAATAAATTCGTAATTAGATAGATAGGTAAGAACAGAGGATATATACATAGAAATAGGAAATAGTAATGTATATGAGGTATAAATACTTTGATAGATAGATCTGCAGAGTGCAGACGGTGACAAGAACACAGAAGCGTGCGATGAAGTTAATAATGATAAAGGGTGGGGTTGGGTCGAATAAACTTTTTTAATTAAGTAATTTAAGAGGGAAAATGTAATGAGGACAAATATTGGCGTGTCAGTCTCGTTCTCTCTCTCTGCAAAATGTCTTTTTGAAACTCAAAAACTCGGAAAGCACCATGCATAAGTGCACGCTATGCTATAAGGTTTTCTGTTTTCTTATGATGACTTTAACATTGTTGCCTCGTATCCCATTGCTTCAATTAACTTTTGTGATGAGTTTTATCACTTCCTTCTTTAAACTAAAAAGCGCATTTTTAATGTTGAACTTTTTAATAAAATATAAGTTTAATTTTACCATTTTAAAATATTGAAAATAAATTATAATATTTAAAAAATTAAAATTTTATCTGCTGTGCATAGCACAAGTTTAATATTTTTATTAAACATATGTGCTATTGTAGGATTCTCTTTTTAAAAATAATAAAAATTAATTTAAATTCTTTTTTAAATTTTTTATTTTATTTTCTAATCCACAGTAAGACTAATAATATAAACTAACCTAAATAATCCTAATCCTAAAAATCTTAAACTTAATTTAAAACCCTAATTCCTAAAGTCGGGAGATTTAGAAACCAAATCAATGCGACTTGATGATGACTCCACCAAAAATTCATTAGCCATTTGAGTGAAGTTTGTTCGTCTATCATCTCCTTTAAACGAAATTGTCCCCCTTATCATGTGGCTTCTCCTTCTCCTTATCATGTGACTTCTCCTTCTTTATTACAAGTGACTTCAACAACCTAAATTGGTGGAGACAAGACAAGTGATAATTCTTTGTCTTTGTCTATATGTCTCAAAGTATGTTAAGTTCAAAATTTTCTTTGCGCAATTTTTTTATTTAATATGATCCATATTGTATGCACCATCTGGTTTCTTTATTTGGTCCTTACTAAATGTCTCGAGTTCTATATGTCTCAAATTGGGTTGATTTCAAAAGAGCACTAGTGAATGATGATAATGATTGAATTAGAGCCTAACCTCTAATAATCAGTTGAATATTTCTCACTTGGGTTATGTGCTCTGGTAGTGATATATATCTCTTTGCTCTATTTGTAATGCTCTATGTATGACAAAATCTTACAACAATAATGCATTTAGTGATTCACATAGAACAATAATAAGATCTATCTTTTTCACATTTTTGGTTTAAGTTAAAGGTGTGGCTAGAAAAACATTCACAATTAAGGAGTAAACAGATTAGCTTATGTCTATTTCTAATCAATCATTTGTTAAAAGATTTTTACATTATCTTTTGGTTTTTCATAATAAACACTATTTGATCTAACTATGAATCTTTTAATCACTAACAAATCTAACTATTACTAATTATTTACATATCCAATAATAATGGAGGCATTTACATTCTGTTTTCTAATTACACACAATTAAAATATAGTCATTTTCCTAATTTAAAAAACAACTTGAATATAATCTCCTCTTGTAGGGATTTTTTGCAATACAAATCATGCAAGATATCTAATGTGATCAGCAACATAATTAGATACATTATTTCACATACTACAACTCATTGACCATGGCATTGTCCATTGCTTATAGGCTTAGCCCCATTCAAACCCTACCTTTATAGTGTAATTCCATATATATACATACACTCTATTCAAATTATCGTCGGAATTATAGTCTATAAGTTACATCTATATGGAATATGATTTTGGCTTTAAAATTTGTAATATAGAATTATATTTCTTTTAATGTTTTCTAATAATTATAAACAGGTCTACAAGGGCTCAATATGAAGGTGTAAGCCTATTTTATGGTGGGAAGTTCGTAGTAGAACCTGAGTTGAAATATTTTGTTGGATAAAAAAGTATATTTAAAACAATTGACCTTAATTATATTAGCTATAGGAAAATATGTGAGATAAGAAAGGATTTATGGTGCCTTCAAGTTAATAAGGCATATTATAGCATACTAGGTTTAAAATATGGTGAGTCATTGAGACTTATTGAATTAAATGAAAGTTATATTAGACTTACATACTTGATGAAAATTTATAGAATGATTTATGTGTATATATCACATAAGGTAGACATATCATTTCCTACACCTGATATTTTACCTATAATTGAAGGAGAGGAGGTTGTTAGGGATTATGAAGATAGTCAAGAAGAAGAAGGAAGTGGTGGTGTTAGGGTTGAATATATTGATGATGAACATATTAATTAACAAGTTAGTGATGAGGGTGATAAACAATTTGATAACCCGAGTGATAAGTTAATGACCATGATGATGAGCATGTACAAGTATGATGATTAACATGTACAATTTGATTTCCAAGTAGAAATTCCTGATGACCATCAACCAAATGAAATTGATTAAAATAATTGTGGTAGTTTTATTGGTAATGATGAATATCTAAGTGAAGAAGAGTTAAGCGAAGCATTATAAAGGCAAGTACATGTAGTACATACAATCAAACTAGCATGACACCCCACATTGGGAGATTAGGCATGGGTTTGAAAATGCAAAATAATTTAAAGATACTATTTTAGGTTATGTAATGCAAATAAGACACAATGTCAAGTTAAAAAGGAGTGAAAGCAATATGATCAAAGTTGAGTGTATTGAGAGAAGCCTATGAGAGTTGTATATTGGATATGACAAGAGTTAAAGGTATGTTAAAGTGAAGACATACAAACATGACTATAATTGTTTCATAACTAATAAATCAAAATTGGTTCCTACTAAGTTCTTGATGAGACATTTTAAAGATGGAATTTTTTAGGAGCTAGTATGTTTGCAACAAAAATGAATGAAGAGTATAGAGAGAAGTTAAACATATTTGTTAACTCAAATATATATAAATTAAACAAAGAGAATATTGAGAAAAGAGAGGGTAACATATTTTGTTAATGAATATGCTAAGCCATGTGGATATGTACATGAGTTGAAGACAAATAATCCTAACTCAATAGTGAAAGGAATTAATAGATATGTACATGAGTTGAAGATTAGTAATCCTAGCTTAATATTGGAGTTATAACTGGAAAGGAATCAATAGACTTCTCTACTATAGATAATGGAAATTACGTTTCATTTTATTTCTTTTTGTTCTTTTGTAATACAACATTCATTTCATTCTTCATTATCTTTTATTGCATTTTAAAATAATATGCATTTGCTTTGACGTCATGAAAAGATGTTAGGTGAATTTGAGACCTATTTTTAGGATAGATGATTACTTTTTGAAGAAAAAGTTCCAAGGCTAATTATTGAATATAGTAAGAAGGAATGAGGTTGGAAGGATATGTTTATTGGCATGGGCTATTGTGGAGGTATAAAACAATAATTCATGGAGTTAGTTCATGAATCTACTAGCATATAACATGTAAAAGGTAACTTAAACTTCATATATTTATAATTAATCTTCATTAGTTTTTAAAGATTGACTTATTCTTTTAAAATTGTTTTAGGGATTGGTTAAAACTATAGACAAGATTTTATCAAATGCAACTCACCAAAGATGCACTAGACATATATACTATAATTGGCATAGAAACTATAAGGGAAAGGATTTGAGAAAGTACTTTTAGAATTATGCATGGTCAACCTATATATAAGATTTCAATGAGCAACTCAAGAGGCTTTAGAAAATAAAACGTGGATGCACCTTTGCCTTACTTTTTATTCTAAGGAGAGGTGGAAAATATGTTTCTAATCATTTGAATCAAAATTTCTAGTAGTTGAACATAAAATGAGCAAAACTCTTAATGGGTGATCTTACCGGTTAGAAATAAGCCAATTATATTAGCATACTTAAAACAATTAGAATTATGGTAATAGAGAGATATGCAAATAAGAGATAATTTATATATAGATGGAATTCAGATATTACACCAAATATTATAAAGAAATTGGAAAAGAACAACGGATAGTAATTCGAAATAGATTAGGCATATGAAGTTTCAAAAGGTGATGGCAAACGGACTATGAGGATTAGTAGACAACAAATGTGTAGTTCCCAGTCATGAGATCTATATGGATATCTTTACAAATATGTAATAAGGGCAATCCATCATTCCAAACAAAAGGGTTGAGACATGATATATGCTTAATAGACTATATTTTAATACCATGTTTAGTGTATTTTATTTGTTTATTTAAGAGTTTTTATGGTTTTTGGTACTTAATTTATTTTTACCATATTTTTAGGTCATAATTGTTGTTATGGATCAAAAGGAGAGGAAGTCAAGAAAAACTGGGGCAGAAAACAAAAGAATTGAAGCTATTTTGGAAGGACACACCCATGTTTGGTTTGGATAGGCCTTTGTAAGGGATCTTGTAAATCCTTGTAATCATGTACACGTTAAAAGATGTTATTTTCACTTGTAATAAGGTACACTTGTGATAAAGATGTTATTTATGTGGGGGTAACTGTATCTAGTGAAAAAAAAATCCTAATTTTGAAGTATAAAATGCAATTAAGAAGCGCAATTGATAGATGCATAGTTAACTATATTTATATATCGTATTTGATGAATTTTTGCTTGATATTTTATACTTTTATTGTATGTTTGGTAATTAATTTGCTCCAAGTGTATTTATAGGTTATAATTGCCTTCATGGACTAAAAGGAGAAGAATTCTGATGAAAACATGACATAAAATGAAGATTTGAAGCAATTATAGGATACAAGATCCAATAGAATTCAACATCAAACCATTACCTTGCAAGAACAATCGATAGAAAAGAAGGGAGATTTAGAATTATGAGTTCTTTGTTTTTTATTCGTTTTTCTTCTTATTTAAGTTTGATTTCATTTTTTATCATGTGTAAATAAACATCTTTAGTGTCTAGGTGTGATGAACCCTAGTATGTGCTATGTTTTATCTCTTTTATTTAATGCGATTGTTTTGGATTGATCTATTGTAATTCAATTATATGTTTAATACATGTTCTAATAGATTTAGAATATTAGTTCATAATCTGATTTCATAACATAGAAAATGAGAAATCTTGTGTATGAATAGATCTACCGTAATTGAAAGGAGTTGATTGCAAACCTAGAGATAGGTTAACAAAAATTCTCTGGATTATATCAAACCTAATAAGGGAATTCATAAATCGGTAAAACTTTAACCTGAGTAATTTGGTTGATAATCCTAAGATTAGTTGTTAGTAGTCTCAAGTGAGTTATTAGCATACGATAGAAATTTCCATAGTCTAATAATCAATAAAACAATTGCAAAATAAAAGGTTAATTTTCTAATAGTTTTAGGAGGATTCATTACCTAGGCACTAGTTCTTGATATTGATTGTTTACTAAGTGATTCTCTCTTTCTCTACTCATTATTGTTTATTATAATTTTTTATTTTTATTTTATTTATTAAAACAAAAATCAAATTTGTAACCTATATAATAGGGTAATAGCAATTACTAATGTTCATTGTCTTTGTGGGATTCGACCCGTATTTGCATTGATATAGAAATAAATCAATCAGCAATCAAAGGGAGTTTGGGTTTTAAACATAATTATGAACTTTAAAGTGATAAAGAAGCAAAAATTGACTTAGAGATTCAATAAAAAGCATATTTCTATTAAAGTTTCAGTAGATTGTATTTGAGAAAAAGGGATATACAATGAATTATCTTTTTTTAATTCTCTAAATGATTGGCTATGTTTTTTATTATTATAAAATAAATTCATTTAGTGCCTAAGTAGGATGAAGCTTGGGATGGATTTTATGGTTTAATCCTTCATTTAATGCATTAATTTTATTGTTTCATATTAACTTACCTTTTGTTGAGGCTCTAGTGCAGATTCTAAAGTACGTAAAGTTCTCAAAGGACTTACTGTCTAAAAGGAGGAAGTTAAAAGAGTTGGATATAGTGAAGTTAAGTGGGAGATGCTCAGCTATTTTACAAAAAAAGCTCTTTAAGAAGGTTAAAGACTCGTGGAGTTATACTTTTAACCTTTGTGGAGTTATACTATCCTTTGTTTAATTGGTAGTTTGTTAATAGAATAAGGCTTTAGTTAATCTAGGGGCTAGTATCAACATAATTCCTTATAAATTATTTAAGAAACTAGAATTAGATGAGCCAAAACCCACTAAGATGAGTATATAGTTAGCAAATAGATTGATTAATTATCTTAGGGGTATTATTGAGAATGTACTTATTAAAGTTGATAAGTTTAGTTTCTTAGTAGATTTTGTGATCCTAGATATGAATGAGGATATAGAGGTACCTCTTCCATTATAGGTGTTAGTGATGGCAAAATAGTGCTTAAGGTGAGAGAAGCAGAGGTTACCTTTAAGATATCTAATTCCATGGGACATTCCTTTGAACTTGATGATATTTGCTATTCTATTGATATATCTAATGTTGCAAGTTTAGATGTGTTGTAAAATTTTGCTTTTTAATATCTGTTGGATCTGTGTCTTTTTTAAGGTGAGAAGGAAGAAGGGGATAGCCCCATTAAGAAAGAGTAGGAAGCCTACTTAAAGGCTAATGAGCCTATGGTGAGGAAGAAGGAGCTCAATCTCTATAAGCCACCTTGATTATGCATGGGCACATCTAGCTAAGGATGATAAACAAGCGCTGCTTGGTAGGCAACTCAATAATTATGATAGTTTTGGTTAAATTAATTATTTTATTTGATTGCTTTTCAGTTTAGTTTTATGATTTTATTAATTTTTGGCTTATTTTTATGTTAGGTTTATAAGCATCCTTATTAATTTTGCCTACTTTATATGTTGGTAGTGTGTTTTATATAATTAGCTTAAGTTTGAGTAAAAATTTTCAAGTTTTCATAGATTTAGAGGTTTACATGATCCTAGACACACCTGCTTCCATGCTCAAGTATAACAAAATTATGCAGTTTTCTATTTAACATAGGTTTAATGACTTATACGATCACCTAAACATACCTATGTCCATACACATGAGTTTTAAAAAATTTTCCACACAATCGTGGGATATGCTCATGTAACATACTTTATCTTAGCATATCACTTGTGATGCCTATGTTTAGTCTCACACTTTCACAATAGTATAAATAGTCTCAAACTTGGCCATGTACTCTAATCGTGTCTGACTGTGATAGCTTAAAAATCCTATGTGCCTCCCTTCTTTCTTACCCTCTTCTTCATCCATATTTCCCTGCCCGTTGTATGATATCCTTTTTGTGATTTAGCCTAAGTATTCCACTTTATTTGCAGCATCCCATTTGTTTCTTTTATTGCATTTTTCATTAATTTGCATTTGGATTTTGGGTATTTTTGCAATTATGGTTTGGACTTCCCCTAAATCGCTAAATCTTTGTATTTTGCTACAAGGTATTACTTTCCTTCTTTTTTTGGAAAGTTAAGTCAATTTTCATGGTTTACCTTAAGGATTATTGGGTTTAATTGCCATATTGTGCTGTGATTTGATGAAATTCAAATTGTGAATTTTGCTTTTCTCACTATATTATGTCAATTACATTATGCATCATTTTTTTATATAAATTGGGTTATTTTTTCAAATTATTTAGTTTTAGTTTAGCTAATTTTATCCCATTTCGTGTTTTGTATAATTTAGGTTATAACCGTTCACGTTGTATTCCTATAGGTTGATTTTTGTTCTAAATATTAGGAATTGAAATTAGTAATAGTTAATTTAACCTCATTTTGATTGTTAATGCATTTTTAATTATATTTCTAATTTCTTAATTAGGTTAATTTTTTTTAAGTATTTTATGAATTTTGTTATTTTTAGTTCATTTTGATTTTCAACCATGATTGTCATCATAATGGCATAATTATTAGTTATGGTATGAGTCAAGCGTGGGAAAATTGCTATTTATTATTTCTACTATTATGTTCTCATATTTTGCTTTGTTTTAGGCATGACGACAAGAAGAATATAAGTGATGCAGCAAATGAAGGAAAAGGAAAAACCACGTAAGAGATAGTAAGGTGAAGGAGACCCAGTTAGAGGCCAATCCCCATTGGCTTTAGATGTCGCTCCACATCCATTTGCATGCCACAAAAGGCTTCAATTTAATGCTGGAGCCTATAAAGCTCGTCTTCAAAGACTAAAGGATCAAAAATTCAGGATCGATAGATGTATTAGATGGGAAGCATTGAAACAAGTGGGTTTGGTGCAACAGGGTTGCAAGTTCATAACTATTGGAGCATAGTCCCGATTCTTCAAGATAGTAGTGTTTATGTACAATGAACTCACACTTGATTTATGCTCCACTTTCTTCTTGGTGAAAGGCCATTACAATTCAAACCTGCCAAACACTATTCACTTTTGGATACTGGGTGAGATGATGTGGATAAGTTATATAGAGTTTCCCATGATGATGATTGTATATGAGTAGGATTTTCTGGAGACTCAAGGTTATTTGGACCTTTATATAAACTTCCTATACAGGATTGAGGCATATCATTTCTAGAGCACTATAATTAGCAAAGAGGACTATGACTCTAGTAATGGACCTTCATATAAACATCCTATACAGGATGGAGGCTCGTCATTTCTAGAGTACTATGATTAGCAAAGAGGACTATGACTCCAGTAAGTCCATGGCATCCATATTAAGACACCTAACACTCAGGTATGTTCATACTACTTGGTCATACATTAAGCAAGCAGGGTGTCAATTTTGGGTTAACAGGGAACATAGATGTTGTATATTTATAGGCTATGGGCTAATGGATGTCGATCCATCTAGGGTATGCATTAGACTATTATTTTCTACATCAATGTATGGACAAGAAGGTGGGCATTGGACCATATATGACTTGGTTAACAAGAAGGATGGGATTGTTCAACAGATTGTCACTTATAAGGCTACTTGACATCATGGTCTCTTTGAGCCTAGACATAATAAAGAACATGTATATGGTGATGTGGAGACGGGGATCGATATAAGACATAGACAGACTTGTAGGAGCTCAAGAGTAGCAAGTAGTTGCTGGAGCAGGTAATTGCTGGAGCAAATAGGGATTGCCCCAGTATACATAAGCAGTAACTAAGACCAGACTTTTCACAATAGTCATGGTCAAATTCCCCTCAGCAACCAATATGAGGCGTCGAGTAGTAAGATGATTCATTAAATAGTGCAGGCTTACCTAAGACTCTGACATCACTTGGACATCGACATTAGCTAAGGATAGCCCAGTTGGAGAAATACATGGGACAAATCCTAGGAGTATAACATGCTATTTAGCGGATAATGAGAATTGATGGAGCATGTGGTGCCGTTAGAGGCATATGATAGATGGATGGAGGAGGTGTAATAGACCGTTTTGATTAGAACCCTAGACTATTGCATTTAGGTCATATCATTGAAAATTCATGAATTGCATTTT
>JAOQMM010000006.1:14752629-14764714 GCA_027563515.1 Erythroxylum platyclados
ATGCCATAAATAGAGAATTTGATTGCTCTAACATGCCATTCTCATAGGGTATATCCTTGAAGGTCCCCTGGATATTCAGGTATATGCTCTATGGTAATGGTGTGTTACAGGAGGTGATGATCAAGATGGTAGGATAACTTGGAGCCTTGATACCGCCTCCACCCACTAAAACTACTATGTCATTTTCAACTCCTCAATAACCAAATGTTCGAGCCACTTTTGAGGCACCACTTAAGGATACTCAAGCAACACCGATAGACTAATAGACATAGAGGCAGTCTATAATACTTGTTAAACTATTTTGTTCTTTTATTTTATCATGTATTCTTATTATTTTTATTTAATATTTTGTTTTGTCTTAATAGTTAGCATGGGCTTAGCCCTAGTAAACTCTTTTTGCAATGTCATTACCTTTTATTCTATCGTTATTTATTTTCTTTTCTATTTATTTTTACCTTTTTATCCCCTTTGATTTTTATTTTACAAGAATAAATGTACTTAATTTGGGATTGAAATTGTGATAAGTTCATAATTGTGTAAATTATTATTAAGGGAAGTATCAAATCAATATTCCTTTCTTATTTTTTCCTTTGATATTATATTTTTTGTATTTTTATTGCATATATTGAGGACAATATACATCTTTAAGTGTGGGAAAGGGGTATAATAGTATAATAAAAATTTCAAAGAAAGTTTTTTTATTTTGGGTTAATTATCAAGCTTATTATAATCCTTTTTATTTTTTCTTATTAACTAACATCCTAGTTTAGTTAAAATATATCTGAAATGTTTTAAGTTATTATTGATTATTAAGTTGAATTAGTATGCAAAAAGATGAAGGGTAGAGTATACTTACCTTTATAAGATGTATTTTTAGTTGTCGTTGAGATAGTTAATATAAAACAAATTGCATATTATTTACATATATTAAGCCTAAATGTGAGCCTTTAAGCCTAAGAACAATACATCATTATATCATGCTTTATTATCTTTTGTTGTATGTTTTATCATACATAGTTGGATGATTCTAGAACTTGGTTTTACTATTCATGTTTAGACCATATTGTCATACTAGAGGCATTAAAATGATAAAGGTATTTAGAATTAATTATTTGTTTTACCCTAATTTTCTTTAATTATTACTTACCCTATTTTATCCCTTAAGAGAAAATTATGAGATTTAGCCTTTATTGAATTGATAATAGCCACTTGATAGCCAATTACACTATATCTAAAAGACTTTTCATATATTTTTGAACCTTAAGGGATTTGCATTGACCTTATTGTATAAAGCCCAGATTATATAAAAGAATTTTAAAGAGAAGGTCTACTGTGCTTACAACTTTTGTTGCATACTAATAATTAAATTTATCAATTGTTACAACCTTATATTCTCCCCAAAGTAGCTTAAAGTTCAAGTTTAAAACAAAAAAGAAAGAAAGAAAAAAGAAAGCTTGAAGAGCAAGAAGAATTGTCATTGTGACAAATGAAATATTTGCCTGAAGGATCTATGTTATAAAGAACCAAGTTTTGTATTATCTTCTTTATATAAAATTCCTTCACATTATTATCTTTTGATTGTCTTTTTCATATCTTTACCCAAGTCCCAGTGCACCCTGTTTAAAAGAACTTTTGATTTTTGCTTCCAGTTTACTTATCAATAGTAAAGATACGATTTTGTTAGATAGTAAATCAAATTTATTAATGAAAGATTGGAGAATTACAAATGAATAAAACAAATACAATGGACCCTTTATAATCATAGTATTAACTAAAATAGGTTAATTTGAACATATCTTAACATTAGCATTGAAAATTCATCTAATTAAAAGAATACTGTGGCCATAAAGCAGAGACATGTGAGTCTCTGGAGTATTCAAAAAGGACTCTCTCTCTCTTTCATGGTTAGTAAAAGAGGTCATCCTAAGGAGGAGCAACCTAAGCTATGAGTGATCAATTTTCTCTCAACCAAATGGGCCTCTAATCATATGTCTTTTTAGCTAGGTGAGTGTTTTCCATATCCAAGTTTAGGGTTCCTTCTATTCAGATCTTAATAATGTTTCATTTTGTTGAAGTAATTCAGCCATTGATTCAAATATGTGGCACATCACAAAGAGGAATCTTCACCAAATTCAAGTACCCCTTTTAAATAATTAGCAATCTAGCAGCTATGTCTTATCTTGCATGTAAAAGGGAATAAAAAAATTAGACTTACAGTCAGCTTAATCACCATGATTGGGTTGTTCCACTGTTATAAACATCAAGAACATTTAATGCCATTAGTTTTTCTCTGATTTCTATAACTAAAGAATTCTAAACTTACACCTAATTCCTTTGTTTGTTTTTAAATAGCCAAAAATATCTCTCTTTCTAAATTTCCTTGGTATAAGTAGCTAAGGAGACTATATAGATGCTCTTGATGGAGTTAAAAAGGTTAGGTTGTGAAACCAGTCATTGAATAATTTTTGTAAAGGAGTCGCTTCTATAATCCCATAGAAATATAGTTTTAATCATACCTATAGTTCCTTAGAGAAATCACATAGGAGAAAATTTTGGTTTTTGGTTTTTAGGTCTTTCATTCACAGAGTACTCCTTAAATCTATATTGAGAAAAGGCAGTCTCTCTATGGTACTCAGCCTGTCTAGTATAGTAAGCTAGAGAAAGAAGAAAGAACCAAGCATAAGTGCCTTATGCCAAATTATAAGGGACCATTCGACCTTTTAACTTCTTTGGGTTAATTAGTCCTTACAAGTTTTGTTATTAAACTTGCCTAGTGGTTGGTTAAAGAAGGAATCCTACTATGAATGAGAAATGTTGGAAATTTAATCCACTATGAATGAGAAATGACCCTACTAACTTTAGCTTTGGGGTCAAACCTATTCCAAATTTGAAGAGCATTAGGGCATTTGATTAATGGTCCATGTAATGTCTAGTTTTCATACCATAGGAACGCCTTATTCCTCTTGCCAATTTTACATAATACTCCCTCTTCCATATTTCATCTTAACTTCAAAATCTACTTAAAAAAACCAAGAGTGAGTAGTTTTAGGTGGGATGTCCCATGAAGAACTACCCTTAAGGATGTAACTATAGATCCATCTGATCCACAACGAATCTTTGTTCAAAATTATATGCCAAAGTTTCTTCAACATTAAGACTATATTGGTAATGTTGACTGAAATGATACTTAGACTGCCCTCTTCTTTAAGCTTGCGTATCTATGACCATTTCACTTTTACATACCTACCATCTAAAGATTTATTTCCTTACAAGAAATTCCTCATTGTCTTCTCTATAGCTTTAATAACTCCCCTGGACAAGAACATACTAGAAGACCAATAAATATGCATAGAATTGAGAACAAATTTGATACCTTTAAAGGATATAAATTTATCAATCCAAATTGATAGCTTATTACGAATCCATTCCACCAGCAGATAGCATTCGGTAAAGAAAATCCTTTTAGTGGTGATAGGCAAACCAAGTTAGGTTAATGGGGCTTCTTTCCTTACCATTGCTATGATGCTAGCTATTCTCTCTTCCATTTTATCAACACTTACTGCAAGGACAAAGTGATTTTTGTTTAGGTTAACCTCTAAGCCAGATATCTTTTTAAATTGGCTCAAGGAAGACATTAGAATTTGAATGGACATAAGATGGGCATTGAGTTGGAGATGTGATTTTATTGCAAGATTATATTTAAGATTCCTTTTATATATTGATTTAAGAGCTTTATTACTTTTCACCCTAAACATTTTGAGTGAATTGAGTGAATCCTTTGAGGGTGTGGAATTTTCTGTTCTTGATTTAAAAAAGATTGTCAATTTGATTGCTATTGATATTAGTTTATGATAGTTTGCTCTAGGATGGCAAGAGTCTAATTGAATGTTGATTTGATTAATAAGATATGGTAATTTAAGGTGTAGACCAATAGGTTAAGAATAAAAAAGGATAGATGTTTTTAAGTTTTATGATTTGCTTGAGGACAAGCAAATGCTTAAGTTTGGAGAAGTTGATAAATGTTTAATAGACTATATTTTTAATTACATGTTTAGTGAAAATGAAGGACACAATATGGTGCAGAATCAACCAAATTAAATATGAATACATGAACACTAATATAACTTTTGATTACTTGAACCCTTATATAACTTTTCAATGAATATGTTATTGGCATAACTTTTTGAAAGATGTGTTATTAACATAAATTTTTTATGGATGTATTGTTAAAATCGTTTATACATTATTGGCATAACTTTTTCCTACATGTAAATATGTTTACCACTTTTGTATTTGAATTCTAGTATGTATATTTTCTCCTCATTATATTATTGATATTCATGTATTTGCCACTTTTGTATGTGAATTTCAATCCATATATTTGTTCCTTAATATATTACTATTATAGGTTTTATATGGCAAATGATAGGGAATTCCTAAACGTGATCATTACAACATATAGTTTTATGTGCACAATCATTATAATCAATGGAAGTCAAGTTTGAAATTTAAAATTGAAATTCAATACATTTTCCCATCACATATTTAAAAATAATACCTCTCATAAGCACAAAAAATCATATTACAATATTCATTAACATAAACTTCAAAAAAAAATTCTTTGTTGCAAATAAATTACTTTCTTTTTTCATGAGCTTTATTTTCTTCTCAATCTTCTTAGTTGTGCTTTTTTTTGGTTGTATTTGTTTCGACAGCCTTCTTTAACATATATACTTCTTTCTTTAATTTATGAATCACTTCAACAGCCTTCTCAATAAATTTATCATCGAACCATATGAAAAAACATCACATCTCCATCCTTAAACTAATATTAATTCACAATATAGACATTATTCATAAGATTTTTTAACCAAAGAACATTGGATAATTAAGGTATCTATAAAATATTCTCCCCAGATTATGATCACTCCATGAATTTCTTAGAGGGGGCATCTAACCTACAATATCAAACCACATTATGAGCATTTGAACTTAATGATATATTAGTAGATGGTGGGGATTCTATAGCTTTAGAAGTTATCACTATAATTATCACACTAATGGCATATATAACGTTGTATAATGTCACAATGCACAAACTTTCATCACATATTAGAAGAACTAAAATATAAATTCTTTATATCCATACAAGATAAGAAAGTTGATTCAAATTTTCAAAAAGTTTATTCCTTATGCTAATATAGACAGTTTTTATGTTTAAAGCTTCGAACAAAGAATAACAAAGATATTTAGACCATTTCAAGAATAATGGTTACCAAATTTCATTATCTCTTATTTATTCTTGATGAAATATCTATTTTGTTTAATAAGAACTTTTTTGTTCTAAATAAAATAGATCATGATCTTCATTATCAAATTTATTATCATAATAATAGGTGGAACAAGGAAGCATAACGTAAAGGAGGAATGTGGAGGCTATACTAATTTTTGGATACATTTTAGTTAGTTTCAATACTTTATTAACTTTAGATAAGACAAGTTGTCTATTATTAGTTTTATAGTGGGACTAAGATGAATTGATATTAAAAATCTTAGAAAAAATTCATATTAACCTACAAAAGATCATGATAGATACAATACTTTTAGCTCTTTTAGATAAATGATCTAAAATGAAATGAGTAAGACATTGGAATATTTACTTACTAATGTTAAAATTTGTAGGTTGTATCTAGCTTAGTGTGTTGATTTATTTCAAGTTACAACTGTGTACAAGAAGGATCAACTTTCAGTGGTCTTAGATGTTCTTTAAAGTATACATGAAAATTTCACAGTTGTGTTGGGTTACCACTGCATTAACTACTTGGAGAAACCGAAACACTCGGTACAAAGCTAAAACTAAGCATCATTATCAATTAAATGGAGCAATAAAAATGAACCTATACATATACAACATTGAAGGAGGGTTTCATCATTGACGAAGGAGAAATTGCTAAGGGCAACCGCATGATTAGGGCTTGAATTATAGAATGGAGATGAAAAGGGAATTTGCTAATGAATAAAAGGGCTTGATTTTCAAACAAATTTTGAAATTAGGGTTGATAAAAGATTGATAAGGAATTGGTAGTGTTTAGAAAATTAGATTAGGGACAAATGATATTCCTAATTGGAAATTTTGATCTATTATGATTAAATTAGGTTAATTAAGTTTCAAATAGGTTTCATAAAGAATTAAACATAATTAAGTAAAAACTTAAATTAATTTAAGTTAATTTTGGTATGTAGATCTTGTTGTATCATATGATATATACGTGGAATTGATGTCATGTAAACACTAAGGTGACACATGATAGTGGAGATTTAATACCGTCCAAGTTTCTATTTATTTATGATTTATTTTGAATATTTTATAAATGTTAAAGTTCATTTTGAATAGTTTGAAATGTTAAGGTTTGACTTGTATTTTAGTGAACACCTTAGAGTCAAAAATACACTTTTTACATAGTTTAAATTAATTATGTTTGAATAAAAGCTTGCATCAAATTTATTCCCACACTTTCAAGTTTTATACCTATGTAATTAAATATCTTAAGATACTAATGCCAACACTCTTTAAATAAAATTGTTAGTTGTGCTTCACTTTTTAAAGCTAAATTAAGTTTTCATATGCACAATTAAAGAGAATAATTTAAGAAAATTGATTCTTTTGTTTATATAATATTTGAGGTGACATAATAAACTAAATTCAAAGGGATTAGTAACTCATTTATTTGACAAATTATGTAGAAGAGATATGAACTTAATGAATTTTGACTACTATCAATGGTGTAATCAAATGATGCTTGATAGAAATGATATATAACTTAACCTTTGAGATTGTAAAAGCAACAATCTCTTTTCTGATCCTTTTTTTTTGTTTTTAAAGGGTGAATCATTCAAATTTTAATGTTAAGAGATTAATAGAATAAGGAAAATTTGAATAAAAATACAATATAATAATTATCATTTGATCTAGTTATTAAGTTAACAAATAGTTTATTCAAAATACATAATTAATAAATTATTATGTTCATTTAAAAAATTATTTAATATATAAGAAATAATAACTATAATTTCTCCTATAATAAATAAAAATAAATAAACTAATAATATAACTTTGTGATAGTTTCCAACTTTTGGTTAATAAAAGGTGAATAAACAAGCAAATTACCTAATATGGTTAAACAATGTTTAAGGTAATTCTTAATTCATTTATAATAAAACTATAAGTTAATGTCATAGATTCATAAGATTAATATGTATCATCTTTATATTTGTTCACCAACAATAGCAAGAAATATGGTTTCTCCTAATCAAAATTTTATAATTAATGGAATGGGAAAATATATTGACACTTGTAATATAATTTAATAGGCATCATAAAATGTAGGCATTGTAAAGTAGGAAGTGCAATGTTATGTAAACATTATGTTAGAAAAATCCTATAATTGTGATCTTCATAGAAAATAATTTCCTAGATATAATAAGCATTTTATTAAATTGCACTTTTAGCAGATAATTATAAATAAACAAAAGTTCTATCACTCTATTGTTAGAATTATAATGACATTTCTTTTTATTAGTGGAATTTATAGTCTTTACCTTTCAGGTGCATATTGAGTAAATCACTGGGTGCACAAAATGGTCCATAAGCTATGTTCTTTGAATAAATCACTAGAAGAATCAATGACTATAATAAAGTGTTGAATTGACACAAATGATGGCTATATGTTCTAACATGTCTATACTTTTAGCCAAACATCCTCTTCAAGGTAGAACCAAATGATAACCTCGTTTCAAGTGGCGCTTGTAGGCTCCAATAGGTCTTCTCTCTTAGTAAATATCCAATTTAAGATTAAAGTTAAGATTGAATTGGAGGCTTCTGAGTGTTTTGAACTCCTATAAAGAAGTTATTGCCATATTGATTGATTATGTATAGGCTTCACAATTGATTAAGAGATCATCAATAAAGGACAAGTTAAAAATTCTAAACTTATCACATTTATAATGAATTCTAAAGTATTTTCTCTATCAATATTCCTTGTAATAATTCAAGTTAAGGCTTCAATATAGAGAGTGAAAAGATATGGGGACAAAGGAAAAAAATCTAAGCTTCTTAACTCCTTTGGATATCTATGTAGGTACACCATTGATGAGTATATTGTAGGAGGTAGTGATAACACATTAGTTCAACCATGTTATAAACTTGGCTAGAAATTCCTAAGCCTTTATTATGACAAACAAGAAATTTTAGTTGACTGAGTCAAGTGCCATATTTAAGTTACTCTTCAAAGAATAACTCTTAATCTTCTTCTTTTTCTTATGATAGCTCTTTAAGTGACTCTTATGCAAAGAGCATATTGTTTCCAATATTCCCAACTTAGATGAAGACACCCTAATTAGAATTGATAAGAACTTTAAGATGAATGTCAACTCAAAGGCTAGTAATTTGGATATGGTTTTATGATCCACATTGCATTATGATATTAGTCTATAATCAGACAAACTAGAGGATTCAAAATATTTAGGATCAAGCATAAGTAAGTTTTGTTAAATTCAATTAAAAAATTTGTTATTTATACATAATTCCCAAATATAATTAATAACATTGTACCTACTAAGTTCTAGGTTATCTAAAAGAACATCAAAACATAGAGATTTAGTTGGTCCCAAACTAAACAATGCTCTCTTGATATATGAGTAAGAGAATGGCTAGATGAGAGATTATGCTAGACCCTTAAAGATTGTTTGAGGAATAAGGTTTTTTCATTTCTTGCATAGAGAAAGATGTGCAATTGGCTATACCTAAAGTGCTTTTAAAGTAGTGAAAATCTAGATGATTCAACTCTTGTCATTTCATGACAATATATCCCTTAGAGTCCTTCAAGGATACAATCTTATTAAAATTGCTTTTGGCAAACACTAAATTCTATAAGTATTTGATATTGTTGTCTCCTTCTCTTAGCCATTGGTTCTTAGATATCTACCTTAATAAGGTGTTGTAGGTTTTTCATAGAATTATTGTATTTAGCTAAAGCTTTCCCCTCTAATTGCTTAAGAGCCTCATCATTAGGTTTTGATCTTAGTTGCTTTTAGATAAAGTTAGGGGAGAATAAGGCTTAATTTTTCAATATGAGTGTGACCTGAGCATAAAGAAGTACTAAAATAGGCATAACTATCGGTGAAGGTTGATAGCTAGCTAAAGTTTACTAGATCTTTATGAAATTTCTCCCGTAAGAATCATATTCCATTTTGTTTGTTGTTTTAAATGAAGAAGTGGCATTCATATCTAACGTAAGTGACTCCTATTTGGTGGAAACAATTCATGAAGTCTTCATTATTAATATAAAAATGATTGACATTGAGTTATTTGATTAAAAAAAATTAATAGTGTTTGATTGTTACGAGTAGAAAAAGTTTGATTTTTAATGTTTAAGTAATGAGAATTTGAAAAAAAAAAAGAGAGAAGTCGAATAGACGAGAAGTAGTTTCTATAAGTTAATGATCCTTAACTTGTCAAAGGGTATAAGTAAAAATGATAATTGTATTCTCTTTCATACCATCCATGCTAAATTTTAGGGTAAATTACATTGGATCCTCATGAAGTTTGAATCTTTTTCATTTTAATTTCAAATTTTAAAAAACTATTATTTACCTTTTTGAAGTTATGTTTTTTATCACCTATACCCGTTATCATCATTTTCTTCAGAAAACTTAACAGAAAATAGTGAGACAATGTCGAATTACTTGTATACTTATTGCGTGATAAAAACTGTCTTGATTATGCTATGTAACATAAGTAATATAATGTCGTTTTGTCATTTTTCAT
Organism: Erythroxylum platyclados; assembly: GCA_027563515.1. NCBI lineage: Eukaryota > Viridiplantae > Streptophyta > Magnoliopsida > Malpighiales > Erythroxylaceae > Erythroxylum > Erythroxylum platyclados. The sequence continues at coordinate 14,762,456 of JAOQMM010000006.1, forward strand.
TAACTCTTTTTAAGAAGAATAATTTTCAGGGTAGAGTGATATAAAAGCATAATCTCAAGAAAGTAAGTAATAATTTTTAAAAGTTAGTTGCTAAAATAAAAAATCCAAAACAACAAATGATCTCGTAAAATTTACCCTAAATTTTGTCGCCTTGTCATTTACAACAACAAAAGTTACAACTGCTAAATTGAGAGAAATAGAGACTTGTTATAAGTGAACAATACGTTAGATTGCCAAGAACGCATTAAATAGACGGACTGAATGAAATCAGGTCATGCACTATTGTTGAATCGGCTATCCCTGTCCTATATGTGCTGCAAGAACATACTCATATTTTTAATTCTAATAAGGACTTGGACTGCCATTTTCTTCTCTTGTGGAATCAGAGGTATTTTGAATCAAGTTTGCTCCTCGGGTAGAATCAATTCCTTTAGCCGGTTAATCTAAATAGAGAGAGACCATTAACTTAGTTTATTCAAGAAATTATTCATCTCGTTAAAAGAAAAAAACCACTGAATATAATTCTTAAGTCTGATTATATACAACGTAGTTAAAGAAAAGCAAGTGATAATGCTCTCAAAACTTTAGGTTTTATATTTTAATTATGTGAAATTAAAGAACTAGAAAGGGGAAGCTATGAAGAAAGGGGAAGCAAGAAAGGTTCTGCGATTAGAGGTGCATAAAGTTACTTTTCAATGCGAGGAGAAAAGATTAAAAAAAGAATACACATTGGTATTTGTTTCTTAATCTTTGTAGCCGACAAAACGGAACGGAGTAGCCTTTGTTGGGGAGTGCGGGAGGATTATTGTAGAATTTTCAATCCAATGTTGACTTTTGCTTAGGAATTAGCATACCTTTTTATTATTTTCTTAATCTCCTTTCTTTTCTAGGGTTAAGTTAAATTATCTTAATTGTGAGTCACACACGTGCTCTGAATATATTCCTCGGCTCTCAAATTAGGGAAAAGGTGTACAATTCCGAGATACTTTATACTCGCCCAATGCCAAATTACTTTTATTTTAGTAATCTCCATGTCGCAGCCATAGTCCAATACCAATAGAACTGCTTTCTTTTTTCCAGTTGGAAAACGTCACATGAGCTTCTGGTTGTATGTATTTATATTTGATATCAAAGGGTTTAAATAGTTTAAGATTAGTTCCCCTACCTATAGTGACCAGCCTTAGGTTATGATTTATGAGAAGTATTGAGTAATCCACAATTGTAATATTAGAAGAATAATTAATCGTTTGTTTAAAAATTTATTATCTTTACATTGGCTTCCATCTCTATCAGATTTTTGCCTGAATCCAAATGCAAAGTTAATAGGCAATTAAATGCTGGGGCAGGATTAATTATTAAATGATTGTGAAAGGAAAAACTTTTGATCTGGTCTCTTACATTCTTCTACAAGTTTTATCTAAATATCAATTAGTTTGTTATACTAATCTCAAATGTGAGTGTAACAGCTAAGAGTCTGTTCATTTTTATTTTTTTATTTTCTGCTTTTGTTTTCAAATTCAGTTTAAAAAAATTGATTGCTTAAGTTTTTTTTTCTTTTTTGGTTTTCGTTTTTTCTAGTTTTCAAAAATTATGAAAATCATAAAAAGTTATTTTTGTTTTCTGTTTCTGTTTTTTTAATCTAATTTACTATCTTCCATGGTGTTACGATCATGATAGATGCCCAAGCTACGTTTATCCTCTTCGCCATGCACGATCGTGCCATGCCTGCATACGGCCACAATCTTCTCCATTCTTTAATTTCCTATTTCCATACACTCACAAACATATCAAACACCTCTTGAAATATAAAATTAAGATCAAATTCATGCTATAAACTAATCAAACACATACAAACGCTAACAATAACACAATTCCAAGTTTCTATACACGACAATCATCTAAGAAACACTTAAAAACACACTTAAACAACTAAAAAAAATACTATAATCTACACCTATCAAATTCTATGTTTAATCAGAACATTGTATGATAAAAGGATCAAATTATAAGAAAAAATCATGCACGAAAAGGTTAGTTAAAACCACTTCAACATTTCTAAATATTTGGGTAATCATGATATGTGGTTAGACGCCAATCTTGATTTATGAATATAAATGGTTTAGTTAAAGAGTTGAAGATAAATTCAAGGAGTTTAGTTTATCTAATCCTAAATATGATTTAAGGTTATAATTTGTATCCATTGCCAACATATTTAGAAACCTAACGGGTCACACAAAAAAATAGGTTGAAAAGAGCAAA
>JAOQMM010000006.1:14766073-14779783 GCA_027563515.1 Erythroxylum platyclados
TGTAAAACCTCGAACCTTTCCTTTCATTGAATATAAATTTTTATGTTCAGTGAATAGTATTTTTAGATGAATAGTGATTTTTAGAGGGGACCTAACCCTGAAATTTTGGAAATTATCTGGCATAAGTATTAAAGTCCAATGATAAAGAAACTGATCGAAAATAAGTCCGATATGATGGATTTCGGGAGTTACAAAAGTTTAGGACTAAAGTACCCTTTTTGGATATTAATGATTTTAAATCCATTTAAAAAATTTTAAAGCATCCAATCAATAGGTATTGACCCTAATTCGAGTATTTCATGGTCAATTTGATGATAAGATAGTTATAGAATATTTTTGGCATTTAATTCGGTCAGTTGGTGAACTAAATGCATTAAAGGACAATTTGGTCATTTTATATGGTGTTGGTGGAAGGATGAGTCACTAGAAGAGAACCGATAGGAAGGTAACATGTGGAATCCGTTAAATGAGTATAAAAAAGTATAAAGTAAGACATTTAACTTCATTCTTTAACATAACCGTGAGTGTTGAGAAAGAGTAAACGTGAGAGACCAAAAATAAAAGTGAAAACAAGAGAAGCAAGTGTGAAAGTCGGCCAAGGAGAGAGGAAGAAGAGGGCTTCCATTGTTGATGAGTTTTAATGGAGATTTGAAGAGATCTTGATCAAGTAAAGGTGTTCAACAAATACCCAAAAGATTGGAGAAAAAAGCGGTAAGTTTTCCTAGCTTAAATTCCTAATTTTTTTGGTTTTTTAGTATGGGATGGATGTGTTTAAGATCAATGGTGCCTTGGTTTTATTTTGCTGTTTCTTTGCATGGAATTGATTGAATATGACAAGGGACTAACGTGTAGTAGAATTTTAACCAATCCTATTGTTTTGGCCATAAATCGGCCTATAGACATCCAAATTGGGTTATTACAACTAAAAATGAAACCTACAACATAGTACTAAAAATTTCTAGAAGAGACCCTAACCTAATTATGGCTGAATCATATTGGAATTTGAGATTGAAAATGGTGATCTGATGTTGCCCTTATGTTGGAGTAGCTTGTGATGTTTGGTGCATGTTTCTTGATTTAGAACTTCAAATGACCTGATTTTTCATGATATGGAAACTAGAGATGTAGGGAAACAAATGTCTAGAAGACCTTAAAACCTAATATGAACTTATTCTATATGAAAATTTGGGAACAAATGGAGCTATGAATTCTGTACAGGGGTCATAATCGTGACTCATCATGCGTGATAGTGATATGGTGAATTAAATTGAGTGAGATAGTGTTTTGAAGAAATTGGTTAGTTAGAATGGGTAAAGTATGATATTTAAGTGATGTTCGAAGTTATATTTGGAAACGGAGAACAATAGGTTGGCTTATAGAAGTAAGCAGAAATACAATCAGTGTACATGTTTTGCAATTAAATACTAATTTCAAATTCGGTTAAAACTAATTTATAGTTTTAATGTCTTATTTTCGAATTTGGAAATAAATGCCTAAGCGAAATGCATTTTGTGTAGGTAAAAGAGAGGCACCGAAGGCGTGAGTGTGCTTGGCGATAAGTTTGCAAAACAATGAGTGTTCTTTAAATTGATTTTATGCTAATAGTTTCTATTTATGAAGACTAGCAAGTTGTTAGTGTTCTTTAAATTATTTTTATGAAAATGATTTCTATTCTATCGTGAAGTGAATATTGATTATGATTTTTATGTGAATATTGTATAAGTTTATGTTTTAGCAATATATGAATTGAAGTTTGAACGTTAAATCTTATATGATTTAAGATTACATTGAGATGATGTTATTGGTTAGTAAAAAGGAAATGATTTCTAGCCTATGGTATACCGATAGGTTTTATACATGTTATTATACCGGTGTATAACGGTTAACCTAGTATGAATAAATGATGTAGAACCAGCTTCGTAACTAGTGGTTAATTAGTTGCAGGTCAACGATGTAGAACTAGCTCCATAACTACTAGTATATAACGGTTAACCTAGTATGGGTAAGCGATATAGAACCAGCTCCGTAACTAGTGGTTAACTAGTTACGGGTAAGCGATGCAAAACCAGCTCTATAACTACCGATGTATAGTGGTTATCCTAGTGCGGGTAAGTGATGTAGAACTAGCTTCGTAACTAGTGGGTAACTAGTCGCGGGTAATGTTGTGCCCAAATAAGTTTTAAAAATACCTAGGCTATCCTGCTGGTAAGTATACAAGGTAGTTGTAGTTGATTACCTAGGGTGGTCTCCCACAGAGGTAAAATTGGTCCACTCAAGTTAATCTTGAACAAAAATAAAAAAAGATGCAATCCTAAACACTTTATCCCAATTTGTTGAGTAAAGGCTTTAAAGGAAATCACAAAATTAAACTGAAAGTAAACGAAATTATCTAGGAGCAAAAACTAATAGATTAATCGAAGTGGAAAACTCTTGAGAATTAATTTCACTAATTTATTCTCCTATGCATGACTAAGGGAAAATTATTGGGTAGTCATCTTACTAAAATTAACAGTTGGGTTATAAGATCAACTCGAATAGTAAACTAAGTCCAACTTTCGTATTTGACAAGTTATTATCCGAATTAATTAAGTAAACCCGACTACTAATTACCACTTAAGTTAATATATTTCTAGTTCTTAACCTAAGCGTCTATAGTTTTTCGTTCCATATTAAACTTCTTCTCTTGATCCTTCGTTTAATACCAAAATAATGCAAAGGTTGATGATGTTATTACATCCATTCAGTTAAGAAACTATAACAACACATAAGACAATAATACAGTCCTTCAATCATGCAAATTTGACTAAAATAGCTACATTAATCCTCAAGAAAAAGATATTAACTCATCATGGAAATAACAAGATTCATCATATTCAAATACTTCAATATCATCTTAATCAGTATAAGAGAAGTATCAAAGTAGTTAATCAAGTCAATAACTGAAATGAACTATCAAAAGCTAACAGAGTCTGAATCTATCAACTAACAGAGTTCAGTAAAACAACAGATAAATAATAAACAAAATCAGCAAATAAGTGTTCAGATGAAGGAGTCGCGGTGATGTCCTGCCACTCTCAAGCTCCCTGGATTGGCTCTCAACTTCTACTTTTGCTTGGTTGTCACCCAATCGAATGGTTGCTCAAGTTCATTACCAGGATTCAACTTCAGCTCTCGTTTTCTACCTCTGTCCCAAGGTTACACCTCTCTATTGTGTTTCTCTCTTCTCCGCCTTCTTTCTTTCTATCTGTTTCTCTCCCCCGAATGAGTCTGTCTATGAATGATAGAATATGGAATGTCGAATGTGTCTGTAAGAATGTGCCGCCACCCTCTATTCCCCTTCTATTTATAGCATGACTCTAGATTTAGGTTTTGAGCCATCACCCCTGCACTTGCCACGTCATAAATTGGTGAATTAAAGGAGAACTTGTCACGGGGGTGAGTATGGCAGCCACGGGTGTGACTTATTATCACCTCTGTGCAAGCATGGTCACAGTGTGACCTATTGTCACCCGTGACTTCCATGGTCAGGGGTGTGACCATGTAATTAAATGTATGGCCATGCAATTAATGTGTGTGACATATAAACAAGATAATCCAATTAACACGTGCAATATTCACATCATTTTCACTTAATTCATCTCACATTTGGATCAAAACACAAGGATTGTAACCAAAATCGAGGCAATTAAAAGCAACAAAAACTAAACACAACAGGTAAGTGATGCAGAACCAGCTCTGTGACTTTATACCTGAGGGTACCATATGGAAAAGAAGTTAGTGATAGGCTATGTTGAGTAAGAAATTCATGACATTTTTAATTCCGTTGCTATTTATTTGAAAAGCGATTTGAGAAACTTAATTTCGGGAAGCATATATGTTTCATATTCGTATTGAATTATAGGAATTGAGATTAATTTGTTTTAGGGAGGTTTAAATTGTTAATAATGATTTGAATAGAAAATCTAGCACTCACTAAGCTCGTTTAGCTCACACTCTCTTTTCTGTTTTTAAATGAAGCCTCTCAGGTGCACGCTCAGGGGCTTCAGTAGCAGGGGCTCCACCTCATAAGCAGTCAACTTCGTCACGTGTTATTGTGTAGGCATTTTTGCCTTGTAAATATTTTTGGGAACATTTTCATTTTCATGAATATGTTCTGGATTGTATTTTGTGTAAAGAACGCATGTATATGAATGTTTTAAAGTTAAATGAATGAATATGTTTGAGTTTTTAAAAAAAGATTATTAAAATGATTATTAAGATTACTTGTGAATGGACTTAAAGTCCAAAATTTGCAGTAGGATTTTGAAATGATTATAAAAGTGTTTTTTAACTTTTACAGGGCTTTTAAAAATTTTAGAAAGGTCAAAATATAGTTGTTGTGATGCCTAAATTTTCTTATAAAAAACTCCACTGCTTATGTATTTTAATGTTAAGTTAAGGCTTTTTGGTAAAAAGGGCAATAGGCTTAGCTCCATGAGAGCCTTCCAGCTGGATCAGATATTGACTGAAGGGCCACCGCGGGGTGTCGGGCAGGCTACCTAGACATTTTACGATAGGAGCTTGTCAATAGCCGTGGTTGTTAGCGGTTCAAGGAAGCTTCCAATGGCTATATACTGGTGGCACGGTTCATGGCTAGAGAAGTCCATCCATCAACGTTGAGCTGTGTCATGTTTCCAACTGTGGTAGCAACAGATGGTTGCTATAATGGCCTACTGGAGACGCTAGAGAAGACGATTGTGGCGTGTGGTGGCTGCTGGAGGTGAATAATGATAGAAGCAAAAAATCAACAATAGGTTGCGATAAAAATTCCATAAAACCTAATCTAAAAAATGACGGGGCACGTGTATGACAGGCGACCCATATAGGACCAAAGCATCAGTCAATAGAAATTGCTAGCGCGTGCAGCCAACACTGGAGATTGACTACATGCACCTCACAGAAAGTCTTCTGGCTTGTGCACCTCATTCGCCAAACAGTCCCCACATTTTATAATTTGATATATATATGTATATATAGCCTTTTTTTAACTAAACTAGTTTAATTTTGATAAAAATTAGTTTAAATCCCTGATATATTTGAAAAATGTTTTCGAATTGTTTTCAAATTTTTATGTTATTAGGAATAATTTAGAATTTAGTTTAATTTATCAACGAGTTGAGTTATTAAATTAAATTAACTATCAAATCATTAATTAGAATCAGGTAAATTTTCAAAAGAGCTTTTTTTCATAACTAGATTATGCTAGATAATTACTATGAAGGTGAGTTATTAATTTAATAATAAAGTAATTATTTTTCTTAATATAATTAAGATTAATAATTTGATTGATTCCTAATTAATTTTTAAAAAATAGTTTCTAAAATTAGAATTAATTAGTTTCAATTAAATTGAAATTAATTAATTAGACTCTTTTAAAATTAAGAAAACTTTTTCCTGAATAATTAACAAAGATGTTTCTTAATTAAATTTATTAATTTCAGTTTGATTGATATAAATTAAACTTACAACTTTAAATAATTATTATTCAATTTATTTATAAATTGTTTCTTTATTTATGAATAATAAGGTCCTTGATTTATTAGAAAAAGGCAATTTTCTTGATTAAATTTTGAAAAGTGTTTTCATTTATTAATTAAGAAAATGATCTTTCTTAATATTTTTGAAAATTGTTTTTCTAATTCATTAAAGAAATATTTTCTAATTAATTAAGAAATCAATCTCTAAATAAATATTATAAATAACTTTATTAATTAAAATTTAAAATATTTATTTAATTATGAAAGTAGTTTCCTTTTAATATTAGAAAATAGCTTTCTAATTAAAGAAAAGTAATTTCTAGTTAGATTAGAAATAGTTTTCTAATTGGATTAGAATGTGTTACTTATATAATTTTTAAAAAGGAGTTTTTCTAAACTATAATGAGTAAGAAGAATAATTTATTGAAAACTGTTTTCAATAATAATTTATTGAAAACTGTTTTCAATTAAATTTTATTAAAGGAGTCAAGATAATTAGAAATAGTTTCCAGTTAGATTTGAAAATTGTTTTAAAAACAAATTAAATTTCTATTTGAAATAGGAATGTAATATTTTTAGGAAACAATTAGTTTAATCTAATTTAATTTTTTCCAAAGACTTGAAAATATTATTTTAGATTATGAAGATCAGTAACTAGAATCAAATGAAGCTTGTTATTTTATGCATATTATTTGATTATGAATGCATAAGTTGTATATTTTATTTATATGTTTGATATATATATTGGATTCGTGTTAAATATTATATTTTATATGTGTGATATTTTATATGCAATTTTGTGTTTGATGAGATGATTGAAATTAAATCTCTTGTTAAAATATTAAGTACATGTTAAGAACGTGATTGTTGCCTTCCATTGTTACAAGAATAAACCAGAGTTTTGTTTATTGTTAGGCTTGTTGAGTAAACTTAAGACCATTTAAACCCAAATATGTTTAGCTTTATGATAATGGGTTCTACTTAACTAAATTTGAGTGATTTGGACAAGCAAACTCATGATCGTATGAATTTAGAGGCAGGGCTAGGAATAACATATAAAATATGTTTTAGCAAGAGTTGTCACCTAATAGATCTAGTAGTCATATGAGATGTGATTGTTAAAGTTGGGGTTTTTTTTGTAATATATTAGATTGCCTCCCAACTAGCAGTTCTTTATAAGTCTTTTAACTAGACTTGTTTGCAAGTACATCATTCAACCTGAATCTATAAGTAGTGACTTACTTCTAACCGTCTTCCCAAGATGTTTGCCCCTCCTCTTACTAATATTATTGTAGAAATTCAGGTGGAGCTTGATCATTCCATGCAAAGGTGGGATAATCTCTCCACCCTAGGTTATAAGTACCAATATAGGGGATGTTTAGAGGCCAGATCCCTATAACATTTGGATGTTTATACAGTTGCCACATATTATAAGGCACATAACATTCATAATTAGGGTGGCCAACAACACATCACCAATAGTGGTTGAGCTTCCAAATACATGTTAACATGTCTCTTGTTCCAAACTGCTACTATAAACAGTATATTATAATCTCCTAGAGAATACTATCCTCTCCATCCTTCCATTATGCTTGGTAGTTGTAGCAATAAATACCCAAATCCTAAAAATAAGCCATAAACCCAAGGTCAAAATAAAGAGAGGTATAAGAATAAATAAATATATATAAAAAGTAAAAAAAAAAAAGCTACCTAGGTTAGTAAAAATAAAATGAAAGCTTAAATAATATGAAAATTGATTAGATTAATAAAAAGAAGCCTTTCTTAATATTAAAATCCCTAAAAATGGTACCAAAAACTTATTGCATTTTGATCACAAGCGTATAGTATAGTTATAGCTACTATTGATGAGTACATGTCAATCACGAGGACTATTGCTATTAGTACTAAATGTCTTTCTATTATTTAGTCTAAATAAATGAATGATGAAACTGGAAAACAAACTAACTAAAAAATCAGTAAGAGTTAATCAACCATAACTATAGATAAGAGCAAATAATCAATAGATAGATAAGACTTAGATGTGAAATCCCTCTAGAACTTTACTATGCTTGACTTATCTTGATTTAATGATTAAGCTTAGTTACTTGATTCGATATTAATTTTTAGGTTACAACCATATTCTTTCTTGAGCAATACAATCCCTATTTTTAAATTGAATTGATTGAAATCTTTTCTTATTCAAAGCAACCTAAGAATCTATTAATTTGCTTTATGAATTCCCATAATAGTTTTCACCCTAACTCAAAAAGATCATGTAGTGCTCTTTCGAGAAACCCATTCAACCCCCATTATTCATGTTTTGATCTAAATATGCAAATCATCTTTCAATCTTACTATATGAATCTAATTATTGAATCTTCAACTCTCGTTCCTTCAATTCAATATAATATATAAACATGAATGAATCTTAAGAAAACTAGGAATTTCACCAAACTAAAGATCAATTCAAAATATAAATCCTAAGGTCTATCACATCTAAATCTACATCCTAATTTAGTTTATTATAAAACAAAGATAATCCACAAAGAACAACAAAGAAATAAAAGATACGAATGAGTTGATGGTTCTTCAATCTTGCGGCATTTTGATTGATCTTGATGGAATCTCACTTTCCTTTAACATTTCTTTTCTTTGATATGCTCTTCAGTCTCTTTAGCCTTAATATTAATTTCTTTTCCTCCCAAATGTCTCCCTTCTTGTTTCTTCGCTCTTCTCTCTTTTTATTTCATGAAATCTTATGGTTATACGCCAAGCACATGTCAAACAAAGGACAAGGTATTTTTACACTCCTCTTGATATCTTTTTTATAAAAATTATCACCAACATAAGTCTAACATAGCTCCATATTAGTGTCATATTATTCTAGCCAAAAATAGGAAGATACATAATGAAAAAATATCTAGCATGAGTTGAACACGTGTTGGTCCCTTGTTCTAGAACACTAATCCCTATTACCTCATATTCGGCATTATGGCTCTCTTTTTCCCTTATATTCAACAACATGGTACCCTATTAGTACTATTTTATGGTTCCTTCCTCTAAAATCATCCCAAAATCACTCCAACTCAATTAAAACTTTTCTAAATTCATTCATTATTTATTAAAGAGTTGAAAAAAGTCTTGTAAAGAAATATAAACCATATTAAGTACTAAAGCATATAAAAATCCTCAAAATACAAACTAAATACTCTTAAAATTATGATAAAAACATGGTGTAATTAACACATATCAGCATACGTCAAATTCCTCTCACTTAAGCAATTTCTTATCCTTAAGCAAATCAATATCATTACTCTTAACTTAAATAAGAATCAACTCATGGAAATATTTAAACAACTCAAACATTAATAAGGATTTCCTATTACTAATCTATTTACAAGGTTCATTGAATTATTAGGCATTTAGCTACTTACATCAAATCATAAATCAATCTAATTCACTTTATAATACTTCAAAATTCATCCCAATTCAAACTATTTAGTTTAATGCATAAAAAAACATATATAAGAAAAAATGTTATAACTTTCATAGGCTGTAACTTTCAAACATTGTCATACCTCCTATATAAAGAAAAATAGAACACCAAATTTAAACAACACAAGAACAATTAAAGCTTATATAAAAAGCTACCTAATCTTTTTATATGAGAGTAAATACCTTGTCATGAATACTATTTAACTAGGTTACTATCTCAAATGTATACTAGCACCACTCTTTAACTTCAGCCTTTTTATTGGTAAAAACCAGTATAATAAATTTATTCAATGCTCATTTATTCACAGTTTTTTGTTTTATTATATAGGATTATGAAAATGATCAAAAATAGATCACATTTAACTCAATATATGTAAAAGTAACATAAAAAGTATCATAATACAAATAGAGTATCCATTCTCAAAATTAATTAATCAAATTGATATTAACTTAATCATCAAAGCTTATAACTATTTTCTTTAAAAAATCAAATCATAATATCATCTAAACTCGTAATGGATTAGTATAAGGGTGTTAGGATATTTTTATAGAAAATGACTATTTTTTTTTAATTCAACAAATATTCACCGGTGATACATATGGATCCGCAAAGAAATCCCATGTGTCCATTTAAGTCCCTTAGTCCACATGGACTGTAGGTAACAAAGAAACCTCATCTGCCGTCAATTTAAAGAGATATTTATTAACAATTATTAATGTTAAAAAGCCATTTTGTTCCAGAAAAACTTTGGAGACTTATTAGCATTTTAGTGCAAACGTTATGAGATTGCCCCAGTGTTTATGTTCATGCACCTTTCAATTCTCTAAAGTTAATGGCACATAACAATAATTTGGTATCCTTTAAATAACTAAATTAGAGCTTTCATGAAATGTTTACGAACCAGCTTGAACGGGCCCTATAGTTTGAAGTAGAACATGAATTTATGACATGATACATTGGTCACAATAACTATTGGACTTTTGCATGACCCCAAATGCAAAGTTTATTGACTAATTACATGCATTGCTCACAGAAGCACATCCATTTCTCCTGTCCGTGACTAGCATACGTTTCCTCCCATTCACAAGTCTCTATACATTTAGACGCACAAAAAGCTTATAGCCTTCAACCATGTAAAAGTTTCAAATGCTTCAAGTCAATTGTTCAAGATCACATTAAACTAGTATTCTGTCATAACATACAAGAGGCTAACATCATTCATTCCGGGTGATGAGCCTCATACAAGTAGGGAACTGATACACACACGATCAGAATTCATATTCATGTGGACAAAGCAACCCAGCCAGGAAGTCGCAGAAGATGGTGAAAGACTGCAACCAAGTCCATTTTCCCCAAGCAAGAGAAGATGCTCAATAATGCAAAAGCTTCATAAACCCTTGGAACCAGGGAGGTCAATCCATTGCAGTTGGACTTCCACTTCACCACACTCCACATTTCTGAGTCTCAGGCAGAGATCTTGGGTAATCTTGCTTTCACTGCAAACAATACAGCTCTCCTCAGACAAACAGTTTTGTCTGCTAGGTAGTACTCTTGTCACTATGGTGCCAGTTGGGAGGCCCGCCAATCTCATCCTTAAGGCCTCTATAAATGGCTTTATGTCAAACTCAGCATCTCCCATTTTGTCATCTTTGCTAAATGTGTCATGATCATATACAGTCTGGATTGACACAAAAGAATAATGAATGACAATGTCAGGAAACCGCTTGATGTAGCTCCCGAAAAAATGGTCGTCATTTTTCAAGAAAATATGAGGTTTGGATGAGATAATATATTTAAGGAAGTTTCAGTCAAGGCATTTTATGCCATCAACCTTAAATATAGGAGCTCTCAACAATAATGCTTCTATTGTTTACATTGAAAAGTTCAACAAGGCAACTGCCAAAAAGGGCTGAAAGAACTTGTGCGCTAGCTAAAATATTTGGATAGCAAAACCTGAAGTAGTGGCTAGATGCAACCTAAATATAAAATTGATATTGAGGTACAAATCTTAACCTCATTAAACACTGAAAATCTGACTACAATCTACACAACCCGACTTCTTTACCTGATGGAAGAGTAACGACAAAATGCTATGTATGTTACACTGCGCAAACCACAAACTCCTACATTCGCACCTATACTCTATGAAGAAGATTTTAGAATCTGGTATAGAAGAATCAAATTTGCATAAATGTGTGGTTTACCATCAACCAAATCAACAAAACCTTGTGACCAATTTGAAATTAGAAATCCTTGACATGGATAAAATTATGTATTTCAGTTGCTTTCAGCTCTAGATTAAGCATTCAAGTTTCTAACAAGCTTATTTTAAAAGAGATGTTTTGCAAAGTAAAATAAGAGATGTTACAATAATTAACTAAATAGGCTTCGTAATGTGTGGCACCACATCCGCTTCATTCTGTTTGTTTCTTTTTCTTTCTCCATTTTCCTCAAGGAGTACTTTGCTTAAGGCAAATATTTAGAATAACAGCGTTCTCTTTGAAAGATCAGTATAATGCAGCTCAATTACCTGATTGGCTTAGTTATCTTAATTGTGGGCGACTAAAGATAGAAAATGGTAAGTGAACAAAGAAGAAACAACCCCTTACCAACTTGACGGGAAGATCAGGATCTGTAACAGAGAGTGTTAAGTCTTCATTCCATTCAGGATTAACATCCTTTTTAATTACACGAGTCTTCAACTTCTGCATTAAATTTCCAGACGAATAGTTAAAAGAAATGAACAAAAACAGTTGAAAAAGCCTATAACTTAACGATATTTGGAACTATGACTCCATATGACTGCCCATTACAATAGGATGAATCTTGTATTGAAAGAAACAAAAGAAGGGTAATAATTGTTAAGCTCTTCATCAACTTGATGAGGAGTTAAATCCAACAAAACAAAATTAAGAAGAACTTTGAGATATACTTGAAAAGCTAAATTCCAAAACTAGTGTCTCAAGGAACTAAATCAAGAATTGAGCTGTAGGCAGGTCCAAGAATACTAAGCAAACATGTAGCTTCCTTTCGTACAATTCACATATATGAATCGCAATTATAATACAAAATGGTCAAAATAATTTAATCATCTCCCTTGCACATGGGTTTCCAACATGTCTTAATGAATCACAGCAGAGACAAAACTAGTCGGCTCTGACTCTATGAGAAAAAAAAACTTCTATTAAAAAAATTTTGATCCCTCTCCACGAAAGTAGAAAACTTAATACAGAAACTAAGACCAGTAATTGAAACTGAAGCAACAATCAACCACAGATCATAAATAGAAAAATCATGGCAGAACAGAAACGCAAACAATAAGAAGGAAAAAAAAAAACAGAGACTAGACCTGTCTGCCCATCTTAACGACGACATAAGGGTCACTGCTACGGACATCGCGTACGGCGAGGTTAACACCGCGCTTGACACGAATCCTGAGCAAGCCAAGAAGGTTCTCCATCAGAGACGAGGATTTTGGTGTTGGCGTTGCTGTTTCCGGTGTGTCCTTCATTTTCAACGCTACCTTCTTGACCTTCTTATAGATACGACAAGCATCACCAAAAATAAAGAAAAAAGAAAAAACAGAATGACGTTAGCAACTGAGTTAATCGGTACCGGGTAAATCCAGGAGAATAACACCGGGGGCACACTTCTGGACTTGCTCAGGAGGGTCTGAGCAATCAAGTGGCTCAGTTCAATAATTTTGTTACCTATCCTTACCCCGTCTGTTTGTCAACCAATTCCTAGTTTTTATGGCTTTGGGTATTTTGTGCTCTAACTAAGGCTTCAGGTGGGGGGCTAAGCTTAGGTAATTGTTTCCTCATCCAGCTAACACCAAAATAAGAAAAGAAGAAGGATGCAAGAGAATTGTGGGGTTGTGTCATAAAGGAACGGAAGGTGACCGGTAGATTCGGTGACGTGTGAATGGACGAGAATACTGCCTGGTTTGTGGGTTTATGTTGATGTTGACCGTTGAATTTGGGCAATCGGGTGTGGGGTCAGGGGTGGGCGTGCTCTTTAGCATTATAAGTCAAATTTGGGGTTTGGTGAAATTCCTTGAAGCTTAGCTATAAGTGCACTGTACACACAAACTTAACAATGTTTTTATGTAATTAAAGCGAAGACTTTAGTTTTTTTTACTGTATAAAGGGATGGACAATACCTCAGCAAAAATATTTATTTTCCTGTAAGCATTTATTATTATATTAAAATTTAAAAAATTACAAAAGAACTAGTCCTATAATATTATGATATATTATTTATATAACGGGATATAGAATAACTTTAGACTGATTAAGAATAAAGATTTAATTTTGGTTAAATTTTGATAAATTAAAAATTATATTGCTTGTTCTTCTAAAATTAATAAATATATAATTAAAACAAATAGAGTTAATATCATAAGATACATGAGATATTACCTCTATTTATTTTAATTATATATTACAACTAAAAAATTTGGACTCCATAATAATGATAATATATATAATAGACACTCTGAGTCCTGAATAAATCATCATAACTAAATTTGAAGTGCAAAATTTTAAAGTTATAGTATTTATGAATTTAATGAATTTAAGCCATTATTGATAAATTTTTTAATTTTTTATTTCAGTTAGAGTTTCATATTGAATGTTTAGAAAGCATACGATTCATTAATTGTGGTGATGGCAATTAAGGACGAAAAAATATTTAATG
>JAOQMM010000006.1:14785681-14801072 GCA_027563515.1 Erythroxylum platyclados
AAATAATTATTTAGGCATGCAAGCAAATTGCGTGAATTGTTTTGCTCTACAACTCTGGTCTTGCTCTGGTAGTCATGTGAAATCGAGCAAAGATTTTTCCTTTACTTACCCACTTGTAATTTATAAGTTTTGAATCTTGCAGCTTATAGCAATTTATAAAGCTTGTTTGATGCTTTAACATGATACTGTTTTAGGGATATAAATAATCTTACAAGTCCTGTTTGACCACCTTCTCAAGTTCCAGGCATTCTATTCATGTTAAGATCTTCATTTCTTGTACTGTTACTTTCACTGTCATAAAATAACATGACACAGTTTACATTCTTCTTGTGACGAATGCTAGTTTTAAAGAGTCTTACACCTTCCCAGTAAGGTAGAGCTCTGGTAGATATCTGCTTCTTTTGGAACAACACTAACCAAAGTCATCATTTGACTCTGTTTCTTAAAAGAACAAAAACGAGTCAAAACTTACTATTACCTGATGTTTATCAGGTCTTGCATTAAATATCTGTAATAACAAAACTAATATATTGGATCACAGAATCAAAATTCAGAGGCAATATATCAATTATGGATATCCCCAAAATTAAACAAGCATACAATACTTTCTCTCCAAAAATGATACAATTGGCTCTAAAAAAGATACCAAAAAGCAGAGTATAACCTAAAAACTAAGTCTTGATTAAAAAAGATGAATACTTTGAAGTGTTAATACAATGTAAGTATCACAGTCTCTGAGTTGCTTCACCCATCTTTATTAACACTTCTCTTCACTCTTCCTTATTACTTTAAAGGTACAAGATAAGTACAATTTGGTTAATTAAAAAGCTGTATTTATGATTCCAAATTAAGGATGTAATCATATAAGATAATTTCAAAGTAACCAAATCTCAAAAACTTGATTACAGAAGAAAAGAAAAGCCTATAACCTAGTATCATTACAGTTAATTATTACTATATAAAAATCTTTTTTTAATATGCAATAACATTAGAATAAAACGTTTTTAGTACCATCACAACCATGGTTGAAAATTAACATTTGACCATATAATATTACATGTTTCAAGACATCAAGGTATAAAACTAACTTTAATGGAAGATTCATGCATCTATCTGTTTAGTTAGTTATGCTTCTTTAAACATCAAACTAGTGTACAGAAGTTCTGAAAATTTTCTCATGTTACTATCTATCAGTACCAGTGAGAAAGAAGAAGGAGAAGCCATTGGAGCTAGTATTGGAAATAATGATACTACAACTATTATCAGCAAGAAATTAACTGCAGTGATAGGGAAGGAGGTAGAAGAAACACATTGAGAGGAAAGATCTAGAAAAAGGCAAACTAGATTATAAGATGATACAGATTTCTTAGGAAGTGGGATGGAACAAGTTTGAAAGCAGACCCTCTTTTATGCAATCACCACAAATAAACGTATACATGATCCAAGAGAGAAAGCATCGTATCCAAATTCTCCATCCAGTAAGATTGTTTCATTCTGCTCTTGCTTGAACAGCATTGAAAGGCATCAAAATATTGACAGCTAGACGATGCAATGACGAATAAGAATGCTATAAAATTGTACAGCCTACATTACACTCAACTCCAACACGAATTCACTCTCTTACGAACGTTGGGGGATTTGGGGGATTTTAGGTTACAGATTAGGGATTTCAGTTCAAGTTTTTTAGCGTTGATCAACAGAGAAGAGACGAAGAAAAGAGAGAGAAAGGAGGGAGATCTGATTTTAGTTGAAACGACGTCGTTTTACTATCAAACTGAAACGACGTCGTTTCGCTAATTAGACAATCTTCTCCTAAACCAGCTGACGTGTCTGATTAGTGAGGGGCGTCAACACGTGGCAGTGCCACGTCAGCACAGATAACGGTGAGACTAACATCGGGCTAGAATTGAAAAATTTTGAAAGTTTGGGTGTTTTATTGCAACTTTTTAAAGTTCGGGCTATAATTGAAAATTTGAAGAAAGTTTCAGCTTTTTTTAGTAATTAACCCTTATTGGAATTGTAAAGAACTTTATCTTATTTCTTAATGACAGGTAATTGGATTGATCTCCTCGCATTGTTTCAGGTCAAGCATCGCTTTCACTGACAAAAGTGAGGCAATATTTAAGAATAAGAATGACAAATAAGCTTGAGATTAGCCTAAGTCAACCCAAAATCAACAAGTTCAGCCTGAGTTGACTAGGATTTAGGTTAGTCTCAAACTTTTGTTTTTTAATTTTTAGTCTTTAGGTCACACTCGAGCTTAAGCTCTATAGCCTAACCTAACCTGATGCCTGACTATATATATATATATATATATATAACAGAATTTATGGCTTCTTTTAGATTTCTCTTTATTCTTCTTTGTTTCTCTCAATCTATCATCTTTGCTTGTATCTCTAACTTCCCCCTAACATATAATTGCTAGCTTTTTTTTGGTTAAAACTAAAAGTAATGTCTTGTTATATGATTTACGTTCTTCTTTAGAAGTCCATTCATCAAAGTCTTTGCAACTGCTAGCTAGGATTGGAAGCTTAACACATAACAAATGTTTTAGAAGAATTAGTAGAAGAAGATTGAAAGCCAATTAATAGAAGAAGATGGAAATCCCTTTTTAACTATCACCAAGGCATTTTTAGAAATCTTTCTTCCATCACCTTTCAAAGACTCCTCCATCTTTCACTTTGATTTTCATCATCTTTCTTCTCTTCCATACTCCTATTCCATAACTAGTGTTATTGTCTTCTTGTTATGGGGACCATTTTTTTTATTTAAACCTAATTTCTAAAAATCATGATTTCTATTTTTAGGATTGAGGTTGGATGTTTGGGTTCACAATGGAGAGTAAAAGCTCGATATATCTAAGTTGGGTTGAATTAGTGTTAGGTGTTAGGTGTTAGATGTTAGATGGTTTAAGTTACAGGTAGGCTTTAAATTGCTCGAAACTGTTAGGTGTTAGATGTCAGATGATTAGAGTTATAGTGGGTTTTGGACTGGTCGAAGTCTGACTAGACTCAAGATTGAGCAATATAAGTAAGGCCTCATTAGGTTCTAGGCCAAGCTCGGGTTGTGCCCTTAGGAGGTTAGGCCACATCGGGTCATCGATTAGCTTGAACCAACCCAACCTATTCCTATCCTTATATATGAAAGAAATAAGTTGCTAGGGAGACAATCACAAAACAACTTGTTCTAGATTTGTGAGATGAAACAAGAAAAGGAGGGCCTTTTATTTAAAGAAATGAAGAAAAAGAGATTTGAAAGTTGAAATAAGAAAAGGAGGGCCTTTGGTTTCAATAAACGAAGAAGAATACAAAAAAAAAATGTTGGATATGTTAAACGATGAAGAAGAAACGAAGTAGTAGGCTAGTTGCATTTAATTATATATATGACGATATTTGGGGCAAGTTGGACTTTGAAGTTCAAGCCTAAACCCAATATGAAGCCTAAAAGTTTAAAAAAATAATTGATTTTAGTTTAAAACTCAATCAACTTACGATGAGGCTTTTAACTTTGGGTCGAATTGTGTCAGGACTAAGCTTTTTTACTAAACCTAAAACTATTGCATTGGCATGAATTATTTCCTTGATAGGCATATTTGAGAGGTTGTTAGTGTCATTTAGGCATAGTGGTTTTTTTTTTGTCATACATATAATGATTGATAAAGATAAGAGCAAGTCTTAGAGCAACTGGTAAAGTTACTCTTTTGTGACCGGAAGGTTACGAGTTCGAGTCACAGAAACTGTCTCTTTATAAAATACAAAGGGAATGTTGTGTTAATTGATGATCCTCTCCCATCCCTCGCAAAGTAGGAAACCTTGTACACTAGGGCAACCCTTTTATAATGATTGATAAATATAGTTTTTATTAAGTTGTTTCTTCTTAGTCTTATTTGGTAAAATGCTACCCAACTTTGTGTACTTTAGGTAAGAAGCCATTAGAGTAAGAGCTCAAGGACATAAAAAGGGATTAAGTTATGTTTTATTTAAATAAATCCTATTGCTTTATTAGATAGACATTTTCTTTGTTTTTAATAGACTTTGAGAATTAATCATTTTTTATTACCTCAAATTTGTGTTATAAGAAGTTGGTTTTATTTCGTGGATAAGAGAAAAATGTTTTGTTGAGAATTTTAGTTATTTATAAACTTATAAAGATTTCATAACATGTGCCTAGCCTTAACTTAGTGATGGGCTTACAAGGTGAACTCAGGTTCAAAACATGACAAATTTTATGGTATTAGAACTCTAAGTTTAAGAATAAAAGCAACATTCTATAAGAGGTGAGATGAGTAAAAGTAGAAAGTTTGTTTATTTATGACTGTACAAAAGAATTACTTTATTTTCTTCAAAGTTTTTATATAAATTTTCTTATAAATGTTGAATGTCTTTAGCATTTTTTGACATCCTTAAGTAGAGATGGGAACAAATGTTGAACAAATATTCGATGGAGTCACCACTTTACCTTATTAAGAAAAGATAAAGAAAATTTTAAGGGAAAGGTCATAACCAAAGAAATGAGTTTAAATTATAATTATAAAAATAGGTCGATGTAACAAAATAAAATATATAGTTAAATGCCTAGAAGTTCATGATTTTACCCGGGACTCAAAATCAAATACCTAGATTCATGTTTGAAAGTTGAAACAAACATTTAAGACATATGGATGACTGCTTAAAAGTTTGTGGTTGTGCCTGAGGATAAAAAATAAAACTTATGAAGATGCCTAGAATTTTTCTTAGCTTTTTTTTATAATAAAACTAAACTTGAATTTTAATTTTTAAAAGAGGTAACTTTTGTCTTGTAAGAAAGCGAAAATTGAACAAAATAATAATGAAAGTAACAAAGCAAATTCTTAATGAAATAAAGGCAAATGCTTTTTATTTGGAAACGAACACTAATACAAATGACTAAAATTTAGGAAGGATTGATGACCTAGACCTTTAAAATAAAATGAATGAATTTGGTTAGTTGGGCCAAAAGTTTTAAAAACCTTAACATTTAAAAGCTCTCGTTCATTGTTGCCACCTCTTTTCGACATGCGATTGAGCTGGGGCTTGTGATTTGCAGAATTATTCATTGACGATACATTAGTCTCCAAGGTTTCATGTACGGAAACTTGATCGATTCACTTCAATTCATACAACTCACACCCCAAAAAATTAAAAGACTTTTATTTTCCTCTATTTTTCATTTTGGACGAAGACTATCACCTACGAGCTTAAGTAGCCCATACATCTTGATCTAATTAATTAAGCATCTTCCAACTTTGTCAAGAAAAGTAATGCAACGAAATTAAGGTTGTTTATTTCTATTTATTTTTTAATTTTGATTTTTAAATTTAGTAAAAAAACTTAATTATTTGAGATTTTAGTTTTGGCTTTTCCCAGTAATCATTAATAAATATAATTAAATTTAAAAACATAAAAATTTCACTCAAATTTTAATTTAATAATTAAAATAAATATTAATTTGTAAATAAAATTTTATTAATAAATATTATATAAGATATTAAAATAAATTTAATTAATTAAAAATAATTTATCTTTAATTTCACCTAATATATAATTATCACCAGTTATAAAAAATATAACCATACCTACTTTCAGATACTGGTGGTCATACCGTGAACTATCGATGGTTCTGGTAGTTTGGCAAAACTTGCAATATAAAATATAAAAGGGGGAAAAGCTAGAACTGCAATGCTTTACGACGATACAGCAAACAACATCGCAATACACATCTCATAAATTAACCTTTTGAGTGACCCACTAAATGAAATATATATATATATAGATGAAACAATCAATTTTCAGATGTAACTTCTTCCATCTCCACCAGCACAGACACCCCTATCAATCATGTATAATCAACCGCCAAATGAATGAATCTCTTGCTGGATCCTAAGTGTTACAAAATTTGACCTTCACATGGCCTTCTTTTCCATTTAATTGCCTACTGAAATACCTTCCTTAATTTTTCGGCTGAAGCAGCTGCTCTTTTATTGGTTGGCTCCAGAACCAAAGCATATTGAAAATCTGCAAGTTTTAAATATATCACTAATTAGATGATACCATACTCCCCAACCAATCAAAACAAATAACATATTATTTTATTCAAATGCACAAATACATTAGCATATAACTATTTAATATTCTATTATATCTTCACGTGCTTGATCAATGGAAAATACCACAAAAAAAAAAAAGAGAACTATAGTCGTCAGCTTTAGACTGCCAACCCAATTTTGAATTTCTAAAAGATTCAGACCAAGCGGAAGATTCTCTCCAGGACCGGTTTTCCATGTAAACATTAAACAAACAAATAAAAGGTCTTTACCAAATAGTTAAAAAGCAACCCATTCAAATTCCTTGGAATTAACCATCAGAACAAAGAATTTGAGTATATTCTCGTAGTTTATCACCATTCAAATACTTGGAATTAACCATCAGAAGAAAAACTTTGAGTATAGTTTCGTAGTTTATTACCCATATAACTACTAAGATAATGAAATATGTTCTCTCACTGAAATTGAGAAAATAAATACCCAAAAGCAGCTGGCTGGAATGTATGAGAGCCATCTGAAGCCCAGCTGTTTTCCTACCCACAAAAGATTTAAATGACTGCCACTTGGTAACTCTTCTACCATATCAAGATTAACTTTGCTTACGTAAATTAGAACTATTGATTAATCATTAATTTTTGTGAAAATGATGGAGTTCCCTTGACTGCTGGTACAACATAATTTGAACATAAACGCCAAATTTTACTGCAGAAGACATCTAACTACCAGTCAAATAAAGCCCTCCTGGGCAATGAGAATTTCAGGCCTGATTTTAGCCACCCTAACTACTAAGCATTCTAAAATTTAACCAAAAGCAGTGCATGCCCAACAAATGAAAACACATGAAGCGATAAGAAATGAATGCTAAAGGCACAAAATGCATGTCAAAATGATAGGTAGAAAGATACCTTCAATTGCCTCCTTATAATAACCAAGCATCTCTCTAGCTGTGCCTCTCCTCAAAAAGGCTTTTATGTTCTAGGACAAGATTACAAAAACAAAGAATAAATGAGCAATGTGTTCAATGTGACTTTCAAACTACGCATTTAACATTCTAGGAGAAAAATAAAAAACGTAGACAATTTTATTCCATGACAGGAAGTAAGAAAATGTCATCCTGCAAACCCTAGTCAATGCTTGATTGACTTCTTTTATTCTGACATCATTCAATAAAATGATGTAAAGTAGCTAGTTCTGGAAAGCAGGCATCATTCCTAAGAAATTCCAGAACATCAAGAATGGTACTTTAAAAACTGCTCTACTAAAAACCAAACTATTACAAATTGAAATACATTCTGAACTAGTAAACATTCAAAACCACCGTGATTTTCTGGTATTCATCTTAACAGTAAAGCAACTAGAAAAACACTGACAGCTTTAGATGTCCATAAATAATAGGATTATTTAGTTTCCATATATAAACAAAATGTCCCTCAGACATAAAGCTTACCTTTTTATCAAGGTTAATGGCACTTGTACAATCTGCCTCAGCTTGATGGAAACTAGAGAGAGCCCAAAAGTAAGTAATTAATAAAACAAAAAGAAGAGTCTATCAAGCATGTACATAAAGATACTGCATAATAGCAAGATTATAGTATACCTCCCAAGTTCAAGGTATGCTGCAGCTCTGTTACTGTAATATGTTGCATTCTTCTCATTAAGCTTGATAGCTTCCGTGTAGTAGCCAATTGCCTTCTTCCATTGTTTATCTTTATATGCTTGGTTGCCCTAAACGGTAGAATTACTAAGTGAGAGTATATTTAATTGTTAAGCATTTGTTTTAGCTGAACAGAGTTATTATGATACTAACTGATGCCTGGATAAACAATAGAAATGTAAGGTCATCAGCAATATGTTTTGATAAACCAATCACAATAACCAATCCAATAGCTTCCAAAATTAACAGATTGAAACTAACTGGCCTGACAAAACACTGCTCATGTGTAATTTGAAGTTAACTACTCAATAAGCGCATGCAATGAATTCAAATCAGAATAATTTTAACCATCCTTAGGAGGGAAACAGTTGCTCTACCTCAAGCCAGTTAATTGAATTACCTCAGAATATTCAAAATAATGAAGACAATAAAAATGAACAATCTACCTTTTCCTTAGCCATCTCAGCAGATCTCTCCTGGCTGTCAGTACTACGTGATAATTTTGACTTTGCTAGCAAATCAACCTCTTGTTGTAGACTAGCATACATGCTCTGGAGTGTATCAAGCAAAAATCGGTCTCCTCCATGCCCGGCTATCAATGACACCGAGACAGGGCATTTGTCATATTGTCCAAGTGGTATTGTTACCTGAAACACCAAGAAAAGCCTCATGAACTATCATTAAAGTGGATTAACCTAAAAACTGAATTATACATTGCCAGTATATAACTATAAGAAATCACTAGAGTAACCGATTAATATATCACCTAAAAACATTCATGCAAGCAGAATCATGTGCTTATGGTGTATTTGAGAGAGAGAGAGAGAGAGACCTGACAACAACCTGAGAGGCTTGCTATACTGGACAGACCAAATGAGCAAGCCTGGTAGTTCTCCGATAACATCTCCTTTCCACCAAGTTTGGGTGGCAGATGAGCAGATGTAGGGATCACCAGAATTCCATCATCCTGGCCAAGAAGTTATTTTAAACAATAATTCTTGACAAATCAATCAGTATGAGGTGAGCAAAAATGTGAGAAGAAAGTAAAATGCATTGTACCAGTAGTAAACAATCATCAAACTCAAATCCAACCCAACTAAGTTCTACATTCAATTTGCTGAAGTGATTTAAACTAATTTCTTAAGTTTCAGTTATGTCCTTCTCATGCATTCAGGAAAGCATTCACCAAAACCAAGCTCCAAGTATAGCAGTATGCTTTTAGAAGCAGAATGGACATTATACTTCCAGGAATCCAAACAAATCATGAGTCAATCAGAACATACATGATCATAACTGACTAAAAAACTACCTTCAAAAGTGAGTTGATGGCTGAACGCATTTCATTTCTAATGGACCTGCATATTTCAATCTCTGAATCTGATGTCTTCTGAACTTCATTTATTTGAGCTGAGATAACAGAGTCAAGGATAGGCTTTTCTATGTTAATCCATTCCTCGTGATTACATTTGAACTCATGTCTGTTAAAAGAACTAACAAATTAGTCAAATCCAAAATTGAGATAAGCAGACATAAAACTACGGATAACACAACTAAACACAACACCAAAAGTTCTTACTGAACAAGTATATGACCCAAAAAAAAAAAAAAACCTTAAAACGTTGATGTGCATTCGGTAAAGCTTATCCGAGATATTATATCAACAGATAGCTAATAACCAATAGCTATTGGTGGAAAACTGATAACTACCACCAAAATGCTGTTTCATAAATTTGATCAATGCCTATAAATATTGAAAACAATGACAAACAAAGGCATAATTAATTAATACATTTGATATACAAATTGATCAATGTGCATAAGATAAGAAATTACATTTGCATAATAGAAATATCAAATCTTGACATAGATGAAATAGTAAGGAAAACATATATAGCATTTTTGCATATAATAAGGAATAAGAATGTATGGTATATAGCAGTATAGTCATACTAAATACAACTCCCAAAGCCATCAAGATTATATTTTTTAGAACAGGTAAGACGAGCTTTGACATGGATAATAGCTCCCAAGAGCTCTCATCTGTGTCCTTATCAAGCAAAACAAGACTTTAAGGAATAGAAAAATTCAAAAACTTTCAATCGCTAAACCAAGCACCCATACTCCAAAACGTAAACCTAAGGATAATAGGGACATTTTCATAACCGTGATGTTAGTTCTTTAATCAGCTGACACTGATTAAGCATTGGTTGGTGAGTAGACCATAAATCTTGCCAAATAGAAGTGGTCTTACACTGCCAAGAGCAAGCACACAGCTTTCTGATTCAATAAGCATAATAACAGCTGCTTCATATCATAAGGCTCAAGAAAAATGGCAATTTCCAAATTATCCTTAAATTCCATCACCATATTCATTTAAGCATATTCCATATCATAAGGCCTTTAAAAAGGGAAAACATTCAAGTTATCCTTTAAAATCCATGAGCACATTCAGTAGAATCATGGCCAGATAATGTCCTCGCTCTTGAGCTTTTATTACTATAGCTCGTCATAGATTCCAACCACGAACAGAACCAAGAAAAAGTTTTCCAACATGGGAAAAATGAAGGGAAAAAGAGAAGTTCTTATCATCCACATTCTACGAAACAAAGAAAACTGGTTGTTGTCCAGTTGTCTAACAAGATCAGAGACTTCAATCACCTTCTCAAGCCTGCCCATCATGCCTCACTGAGATAAACAAATTTAAAAGCAGTAACAGCCAACGAAGATTTTTTCTGTAAAATATGACATACCACACACTTGATGCAATTCAATTAAATTGAAAAGTCATCTTATACAACTTCCTGCACCAACATGCGACTCACATTTCACTTCCTTTTCTCTCTCTCCCTATATATATATATGCACCATAATCTGCTGACCATATGTCAACCTATCTTAAAATTCATTTCAGAAGTAAACCCTCCACATCACAAAAACAAGTAAAAAAGCCATCCTTACGACTCCTAAACCAAATCTCAAATCAACTCTTAGACGCAGATACTATACTCTAATCATTGTGAGACATCATATATTTGTTCTATAAAATTCAGAAATCCTTCATAAAATTTCTATAGCATTCTCTCATCCACTTCAGCCAACCAACCATAGAAACATCCTTCAATAATCCACAACTTAAAATCCTTTATTTTCCATGTCATAAAACCTTAACAGAAGGATGTCTGTTATTGAAGTTAGCTGCAATCTTTTCTCAAAAGAAAACAAAAGAAAGAAGAATGTTCCCACAGTGCTAAATAAGCAATGGATAGAAACCCATTGTTGCTTCAGACACTCATAAAGGTAATATACCTAAAAGTATTCTCCCTAAAATATGAAAGCTTACCTGTGAAGAAGTTGCATGGCCTTTGCAAGTAGTCTAATTGATGAAGTTTTCACTTCACCATTTGCTTTCTGTTTAAGTTCTTTCAAGCTTGGAACTTTTGAAGCAATAAACTCCTCAAGGTATTCGTGCTTCAGTACTTGTCCTGAAGAAATTACATCCAATATATCTTAGAGAAATCTTATCAGAGAAACAAAAATCTGACAGATTAATAGAAATGACAATATAATAACATGACAGTAAATGCATAGACAAGGTGCAATACACATACTTCCAAAAACCTTATGAGAAGATTTAATCACCAACTCAGCAACCCTGTCTACTGGTATCTTTAATAGTTGAAAGCAGTCATCAGCTATTATAATTTGTCTGGGATTACGATGAACTCCAAAGGGAAGTTGAAGCATCACATGTCCAACACGACGTAAGATATTTTGATCCTTGGCAAACAATCCTACAACAGTTTTTTCATACGGCCATCACCATAAAGTAATAGCAGAAGGAAGATGGGAGCAGAGGGCAACATTATCTGTAACAAAAACATTGACAAATATCCACCCTCAAAATATATGCATGACATCAGATAAAGATTCCATTATCAATAGCTGACCCATAAAAAGTAACCATGGTCATCCACTAGCTTAGCTTAGAACTCAGAGTAGAACTGCAGTTACCATAGTCAACTATAGTGTTACACCATCAAACTGATTCAAAAGAAATGTAATTGTTATAAACAAATTGTGCAAAAACAAAGTTTAAAAGACAAATACTAGGCTTCGGCCTTCAACAGATCCAAATGGAAATGCATAAGAAAATGTCAAATTAAAGTCGAGAGATTCTTTCAGCTTGATTCAAGTCTAGTAGCCTGTCATCAAAGGAGTTATGGTTCATAGTAAAGGAAGGGTAGATGAAGGCTTTAAGTTTCCCAGGCAAAAGAGAAGTGCCTCAAGAACAATGATATAACTGACATATTTTACAAAGTAATATGGGAATTCATCCCTTTTTCCCTTAAGCTAAATAAAAAATTTCTTGAAATAAAGGAATTTTCAATCACTATTATTATCAACATATTATTTTGTTATCAATTTGACAATAAAGGTAAATTGAACTATGAATCCCCGTCATATGAATGAACACTATGATCTATTTCAACCATAATCACAATCCAATAAGGAAACAACCAGCAAAACATTTGACATTTATTGAGGCAGTTATATAATATCGCAAGGATACACAGCATATAAAACTGAAGTCTACATACCAACAGTGTCAAGGCTTGTGGAAACAGGTAAAATACGCGAGTGAGGAACAGCCCCATGCGAGAACCGAAATCCTATAACACCACAATAAGCAGCAGGTACTCTCACACCACCAACAGAGTCAACACCTGCAATAAAAATTATTTGCAAAGTACACACTGTAAAACTAACACTAAAATAATTATTGAGGAAGGAGCAAAAAAATTACTCATTGAGAACCTCCAAAACAGACATTAAATAAAAATAAATAAAAAGCAATACTATCTTAGAATATTATTGATGCTGTTAAAAGAAGTAAACCTTCCTTTCAAGCAAATCTCCAAAACACATATCCAAGATGGTAACCACATTAGATTCAAATAAAATCCAATAACCATAAACCATTTTAACGATATCTAGTAAAAATATATTAGGTCACATGCACGCTCAACTTACCACACAAATGAGGTTTCAGTTGTTTGAAAATCTTCCTAGGATGGATGCAGGTAAATTTTTAGAAAGAGAGCCAGTCTATAATAGACCATGATCTTTCAGACACCATTTAAAAAAATGCTTTGTTGCATATTGAAGATAAATGAAATGGTGATAAATTCATGGTATGAAGAGTCATGGCAGGGAAAAGGAAAATCATTTATTCAAGACCAATGAAAATGCTACAAATATTAAGTTTTGGAATAAGTAACAAACTGAATAAAAAGCTTACCCAAAGAAAAATCAACAAGATTAGCAGCTACAGCCACTGCAGCCCCACTGGAAGAACCACCAGGCACATTCGAAGGTGCTGCAGGATTGGTAGGTGTACCATAATGCTTATTTTCTCCATTAATTCTGTAAATAAAGCACAACCAATATGACTGGTTTCCAAAATAAGAACATGGAAGCATACCAAATAATTCCTTTTAATTTACACATACTACAACATGGATAGGAAAGGAAGATACTCAGATAGCTTAAAGTGCTTTATGGGCTATTTATAAAAGAAAACAAAAAGAAAAAGAATTAAGTGATTTATGAGATCCAAGCTGGTGACTTTAGTCAATTGGGAGCAATCACTCTGTTTGCTACCTGTGTTCAAAGACAGAAAGAAAACATACCCATATGCAAGTTCATCAACGACGGTTTTCCCTATGCAAGTTGCCCCTCCTCCTGTCAGAGAAGAAACCACAACAGATGTTCGAGAAGCTGCTTCATGCGTTCTTGCCCAGTCTGGATGACCAAATCCAGTCACATATCCTTCAATGTCAAAGCTGATAATCACAAAATGAGACTTCCGAATTTAGAGGGAAGATGAAAAACTATCACAAATAAAAGACAACATAGAACATTGCACAGTTAGTACTAACTTTTTGAGCACAATCTAATAAGACATATACAACTAATTCAGAAAATGTTCCATTTTTCTGTTGTAAACTCACACTTGCATGGCCCTTTTAACAATTTGACAACTTTAGTTAGTTAATAGCTTACATTTCTTATCCATATGTAGGTAGAGTTCTGAATATGCAATTATCTTCCATCCAAAGAACTTCGAAGAGATAACACCAAAAGACCCTTTTCTTTGGCTTTAGTTTGTATTCTCTCATTCAATAAATTTCTCTTATAATCAAAAAAAGTTCCATTAAACTATCTTATAATTTCAGACTTCAAAATTTGGACATTATACAAACAAAACAAAAAAAACTGTTCCAAAAGCTAATCCTTTCTTCTTTAGCTTTCTATGGAACTAATCACAAATTTATCAACCAAAAGAACAAATAGATATCTTACTTTCACAATAATAGATCATCAACTTAAAGGAATTAAAAAATGAAAGCAATCAACTCAGCGTAACTACCTCAGAAGCAATAATCATATGAATAAGTGATTAAAGCATGAACTTACATGTCGGAGACGGCAAAGGTGAGGCCAGTGAGGGGGTGTGGAGCTTTGGGAGGGGCGGGCTGAGGAGGAGGAAGCAACTGAAGCTTCTGAACAAAAGCGCCAAAATCTTCTCTCACAGTTTTCTTCAGCTTTCTTGTCATAAACAAAATACCCGCCAATCCAAGGCCCAGCAACACCCATAGATTTGATTGATTGGTGGCCATTGTTTCCAAATTTCAACCAACTCTTAACCAAAACCCTAGAATTCGGATGGAGAAAGAGGGCTAGTATGCACTTCTATGCTCTTAGTGAGGGGTTTTTACGGATAATCTCTATCTACCACTTCCAAGTGATTGTGTAGTATTTAATATTTATATTTATATTTCTTTTATTTTATGTTTATATCAACTAAAATGAAATATAAATTTGTCTAAACTCTACGATCACGCTAAGAGGACTTTTTTAGCGACACAAATTTAATCATAATTGAATTTACTAGTTTAAATATTTTTTTAGTATCATGTAATATAACAATTTATTTTAAAACCACTACTATATCTCTTTATTTTTATATCTTTTATTTTCTTAAAGTATTGTTCCAAAATTAATAAAAAATCTTAATATTTACATTTAAATATAGGCCAAACTCTAATATTTTAGATTGTAAAAAAGAGTTTATTTTCAAAAATCATTCAATTTTAACTTTATATCAAGCAAAATGGTCATTTTTTACCCCAATGTTTACACCCTCTAATAAATTTAATCTTAAAGTTTTAGAGAATACAAATAAAACCCTAACATTTGAAAAACTTTTAAATATAACTTTAAAATAACAAAAAAACTAAAGGTTATATGAAGGCGTCAATTTTTTGTCAAGTCATTGACCTGTTAGATTTTTATATTATTTTACTGACATGTTTAGTGTAGGACCGGCTTTTTTAAAATAAAAATCAAAAATTTTATTTATTTTTTACTGAGACCTATTGTAATTAATTAACCTTAATTTTGGTTAACCTAACAACCTAACTTAACTAATTAACCTGTTAAGTTAAAAGACAAGTTAACCTAACTTTAATTAACCTAATTTTGGACCAAACCAAATTAATATTACCAATTTTAATAAAGACAATTAAAAAAATGATATCAACCTCACCGGTAAATATTATTTCCTTTTCATTCATTGATAGTGTAGACATAGTTCTTTAGCTACAATGGTTTCA
>JAOQMM010000006.1:14811236-14829609 GCA_027563515.1 Erythroxylum platyclados
TACAATTAATTATTAAATATATAAGAAAATTATTATTAATTATTGAATAAAATTAATAATAATTATTAATTATACAAATGTGGTGCGTGACTTGCACCATGGTGCAAGTACTAGTGATTTGCATGGTTCAAGTCACTTGCACCTTGCACCAGTGCAAGTCACTGGTGCAAGACTTGCACCATGCATGAGTCATGGCTGTGCCTTACTTGGTTGTGCCTTAACATGGCACAACCGTGACAATTCTCATATTAGTTATTTTTTTAGTATTTTGTTTCGTTTCCACAGTCGGTTATGCTAGCTCCACCTGTGATAATCACCACCGACTCGTGAGGATACTTATGTTGTCGACGACCGAAGCCTGTGCACAATCAACTCTCGACTCCACGACGTTTGTTTTGTTGGTAGGGACGATGGTATAATAGGTAGTGAATTGTAAAATAGTTTACATTCCATCCGAAAACCCCCGAATCGGGGGTTTCATATTTTTAACTATTACGATGGAATGAAACGTAAACCTGTAACCTTCGAAACTCTTCCATTCCATTCCCTTCTATTATAAAACCTCTAAACAAATGATGGAAATGTGTTACGTTCCATCCCATTCCATTACTAACCATCGCACCAAATAGAGCCTAAGGTTTTTTTGTGACACCGAATCAATATAAGACATATTAGTCATTTTTAGGATTCTATGATAAAATGGACAAAGACATGATGGAGAAGGAGGTAGACGTTTGGGAGGACCATAAATTAGTCATAAGGCATATGAGACTTAAGAGCACATCAAGAAGAAACAATCTTGGATAATAGCAAGATTCCATCAAGACTAAATTAAAAAGTGTCAAGATTCAGGAGTCATAAGATCTCATTCTTCTATCTTGTTTTATTTATTGATTTACATTTTTTGGTTATGAAGGAAATTAGGATATTAATTTAGATGGGATGAACCCTAGAATTATATTTTGATTTGATTTCTTTGTCTTATGAAATATTCTTATTTATTGAGAATTTTTCATGTTTATATTATATGTTGAATTGAAGTAATGGATGTAGAAGATTAACATTCAGATTCATATATAAGATTGAAAGAGTGAACACAGATCTTATTTATGTGATATATATAATTAGGTCACAATATGAATACTGAGGGTTAAATTGTTTGCTAAAGATAAAACCATATGATCCTTCAAAGATAGGATAAAACCTATAATGGGAATTTATAGAACAAATTAATGCATTCTTAAGGTGTTTTTATGTGAGTGAAATTTTGGTCAAAAAATACTTAAGAACAGGGATTGTATGTCGTGACTCTGAGAGTACAATTGTTATTTTGGAATTCTTAATCTAAGTAACTAGAATTAAATGTTGAATCAAGATAAATTCAAGCATAGAAAAGTTTGATGGGAGATTCTTCATCTACATCTATTATATCTACTAATTATTCATTCTTATCGATCGTAGTGGTTGATTAACTCTAATTCATTAATTTAGTTTTGTTTATTTCCTTTAAGTCAATCACCTATTCAATTAGATTAGATAATAAAAATATAATCATTACTAGTAGTTACAATCTTTATGGGATCCAAACTCGACTCATATAAACCATACTGTAGAAAATCATAGGTACACTTACCTTAGTGATTCTTTAGTATTTTTTATTTTTTCATTTTATCACATCAATATGTTTATATTTATTTTTACAAATAAATGGAGGAAATTTCAAGTACTTCCAACATTTCAACCTCTTTAGGAGATTTGATGATCTAGTTTAGACTCATGTAAAATTAGTTCCTAGTATGAGTAATCATACTAAATATTTGTATTGAATATTTGAAAGGTTGGAGAATCATTAGGTTGAAAAATTTTAAATGGGATTAAGGTTGATATGAAACGATCCAGAAAAAAGTTAATTATGATGTCAAATACAAGATGAAAACTTTGCTGGAAAAATATAATAATGAAAAAGAAAAAAGGTAAAGAATTAATTATGAAATTGTTAGTGGTTGTCCATTTGACATTGGTGGTTATATTGTTGACAATATTAAAGGTAGTACATCTACCTAAAAATAAGGAGTTGATGCAATCCCAATCGACAAGAGGAAGAGAATAAGAAAATTGCCTAATTTATTTGCCCCACAAACAAGTTTTAAAGCTCACCTTCTGTTTGTATTGCATTACAATCCAAAAAAAGTGTTTATAATATGAAAATGGTAATGGCTAAATAGGGGTATAATGTAGGTGTATCATTAAATGCTTCTCAATCTTATTATTATCAACCTATAGTAGATGTTATTTGTCTTTTTTGGTCCATGATCTAAAGATCCTTCAATTAATGACTATATAATTAATCTTTATGTTAGTGAAATAAAGTTATATAAGTGAAAGAAAAAAGATTTGGACAGTTTATGGATGTTCAATCATATGTGATAGTTGGACAAATAGGAGAAATGATTCATTATAAAATTTTTAGTTTATTTTTTTAAGAGGACAATGTTTTTGAAATTAATGGATGCATCGAACCATGTAAGAAATGTTGATGCTTTGTTATGGAATTTTTATTAAGTTATGGATGAAATTGGATGTAAAAATATTATACAGTTCATCATTAACAATGATGCTACTTATAAAACAATTAGAAAGAGGTTGTAAACAAATATAATTCTTTCTATTGGACTCCTTGTGCTACATATTATCTTGTCCCAGTGTTGAAAATATACAAAATGATAGATATTTTTCTTATCAAGAATGAAACTATGTAAAAAGGAAGAAAAAACACAAAAGTTGATTTACAATTGTACATAAGTTTGAATTTATTGATAAAATATTTCACAAATGGTAGTAGGTTGTATTATCCTGTTATTACAAACTTTGCAAATAATTTTTTTGTCATTTAACATTTTATTAAATAAAGAAAGACCTTAGGCAAATGTTGATCTCTTAATGGGTCCACATTGCCTTGATCATATTGATCTCATTACGGATTAAGTTTTAAAGGAACCAAATTGTATAGATACGAATGAATTAGAAGGTGGTCTTAGATGAAAAAATATTAACATGTCTTTTGATGCATTAAATTTAAGTGATGGTGATAATAAGACTGTAAATGATGATGACTTTGTACCAAATGAAAGTTAAAATCAATATAATTTAAGTAGATATGTTGTAAAATAAAAGTTCAAGTTTTTCATTTTTCTTTCTTTACTTTAGGTTTCAACTTTATTTTATGCATATAATAAATTATGTATTAAAACATGTAATTGATAGCAGTATCCAACAAAATCAAACGTTGCAAGATTTGTCACGTACTAATTTATGAACTAAATCAAAGGTCTTGGAGAATTTTCAAATTTGAAGGGCTTTTGCCCTTTGTTTCTGTTCAAGTTCCTATCTTACCATGGAAATATCCTTTAAGCGTTCTAAAGATGTCCAACACTATTGAATTGAGGAGTAAAAGGATCATATAATGCATATGTAGCAAAGTAAACACTTTGCAGATTGGATTGCAATAATTTAATTCAACAATAGCACCTTTATTTATATATCAGGATATGGGGATTACCTAGACAACGCTAACTCAACATCGCTGACGACTTAGAAAAAAAAAAAAAGAAGAAAAAGAATAACCACAAGGTAGAGGCTTATTGAACGTGTGGTGTAGCTCCTATAACTTCTTTTGCAGCATTCATGATGCCAATATTAACATTTTCTCTATAATTTCCACAATGATGCAATCGTCAGCAAATGAATAAATCTTACCATCTTACATTTTTTGGGTGCAAAAACTGCCAACATTTATTATCTTGTTTTAGCAGCTCAATAAAGACTCAATAGAACCATTGGGCCTTGTGCTAAGCACAATTAGAAGCCGTTGACAGTATCTTTTTTCCACCATGGATCAAGTACCTAAGATGGTGGTCATTAGCATGCAATATGCAGGAATATTTACTAAACAAAATAACACTGAAAATAGGTTAAGCATCTCCAGCAATTATATGAAGGACTAAACCCCATTTTCATGGAAGCTTTTGGATCCTATGGAAAGAATGAGCGTCAGCGAGCCATAAACGAATGTCTAACATGGTACATGTGGTTAAACAGAAAAGGTAAACAAGGACATGCAGGGATTAAGATCATAGAGGCTTCACGAGGAAAAAATGACTCTTTTCAGTATCATTTTACGATAAAGAATTCAAGTAGACATTCTATGAGTTGCAAGTGACAACCTTCCCTGTTAAGAAGAAGCTAACTATACAGTCAGAATAATTTCGGTTCCATCTTCATGTTTTGATCCATCCGATATTATTAAAACCGTGTGTAGTTACAAGAACCAAAAACTGGTAGATACGGATTGTTATACCTTACCCACCCACAAGAGGAGCCGTTAACACCATGTAACAAAAATGAGGATATCCACCAGACAATCCCAGCTTCTTCATTGAGTAGGCAAAATACCCCCTTCTTCATCATTAAGTATTCCCTCTGAACAAAAGAATTGGTAGATTGATTGAGGCGTATGAGAGATGTGTGAACTTGGAATTTACAAAGTCGAAATACATCTCGAACCCTTGTGACACCAATGTAGTGAATCATCTGGGACGAGCGTGAATCTCTTCATCAAGAAGTTGTGTTATTAGGACTCGGCCAGTTTTTGACCCATTATCACTTAGAATATGACGAAGTGACTGCAATTCTTCTTGGTTTGCCTTCTTAAGTAAGCTTCTCAGTGTTACATCAAGTCCATCTTGTAAAACCTGGCATCCTGCTTCTCTTCTATTCTGCTCATTAGCAGTCCCCTGGGAAAGTCCACCATTCCCTTTGAATTGGGACTGCAGTGGAATTTGTCCTTGAGGCCTTGAATAGGGCCTGGAATCCCAATAATCTGTACAGACTCGATTTTGATCTAATGCCTCTATCACCTGTTTAAAGAACAAAACAATTCACTTTCCAATAAAAAAAAGGTTCAAGTTTTCAGGAAGATTTTGAGTATGGACTCATACAGTCTTACTTTAGAACAAATAAGATGGAAAGAACATGGAGAAAATTAAAGGATATCTGCATGTTAAAATAACGTTTGAAGTTCATTCAGATTTCAAGGGACACTCAGCTTGAGGTCATCCAATGCGATAGAACTGGTCCCACTACCCTTATCCAGAAAGTTCAAACTCACATCAGAAATTCAATCACTCAGATATCAACTTTACCTGCAATGTCAAGCTTTTTGCAGCTGGACCTATTTTCAAGGAAAGTGAAATCCTAAGGACACATACACTTCCATACATGTGACTTAGACCGAAAAGGGGTGATATAAAAATGGAAAAGAGATGAGGTGCTCCGCCACTGAATTTACCTGCACAATAGCTGGTGAAGAAAATCCAAACATTTCAAGGCCATCTAGACTCCCAGGAGGCTGTAAAGGAGGAAGGTTTGACTTTCCAAATTTATGTTGCTTCGTGATCTCTTGATTTACCCTCTCTCTTACCATTTCCCAACATCTGGCAGCTGAAACATGAATGAATAGCTCACATGGACGATGCTCCAAAGAGACCTGAAATGATTAGTTGACCAAAGGATTTGTCAAATATTAGTTTCTCATTTAACAAAAACATTAATTTCTGTACACAATTTAATCCAATCAATGGTAAAATCTTCCAAGATAAAGTTGATCATTTAAGGCCACAACAAAAAAAAGCTTTTGAAGTTCCCTCAAGATTGTCAAATTTATTCCTTGCTAAGAAAATAATCTCCTATCCAGGCTACTAATAGCTCAAAAAATAAACTGCAACTAATATACAGAAATTCACAATGCCTTCCAAAAGGAATCAGCAAGTGCCTTTTCATTTTTATCTTCATTCTCAGAGAACTATTGCTCCCAAAATAGTGTTTTCCATAAGCAATTTAGATGTCAAAAAATTCATATATATCAAAATGAATTTTGTAGAAGGTTATCAAGAATGGCTATCCATGAAATGCAGAGTACTAGTGCATTTGTTAGCCTCACTAAGAAATAGCAAATACT
Source organism: Erythroxylum platyclados (assembly GCA_027563515.1). Classification (NCBI taxonomy): domain Eukaryota; kingdom Viridiplantae; phylum Streptophyta; class Magnoliopsida; order Malpighiales; family Erythroxylaceae; genus Erythroxylum; species Erythroxylum platyclados. Next base: position 14,817,253 of record JAOQMM010000006.1, read on the forward strand.
AGAAAGCTGTTCTTAAAAATCATTCATTTCTTAAACTTCATTCTCAATCTTTTCAACTACATGTAAACAGGTTACAATTAATTTCCATATATTCAAGAATGCATATAAAATATCGAAGAAATTTCTAAAGACATTACAAGGAAGAATTGGCATATAAAAATGCATCAATGGAACAGCAATTCAGCAAATTAAAAATTCATAAAGAAAACAATTTGGCAATATAACAGTTCCACAATCTACCACAAACAATGGAAAATTACAAGAAACAAATGATAACAGTTCAAAGCTTGAAATTACCATAAAAAGTGGTCTGCTCCATCCTGCATCCAGAATTTCTGAGACATAGAAGCATGTATTTGTTGGATCCAAAACATTTATGTACCTAACTCGACTCTTAAATCCTGCATTAAGTGGGACAATTTTGATTACAGACAGTCATATATCTCCTGCTGAAATTGGTCTATGGTCTCATAAAGAATGCATATCTATAATACCTTTGGGGAAAATTGCATGACTGTTACACCATGATTTCCCAGAAAGCACAACACCATACTCCAAAGGCTCAACATTGCAATTGATCCTTCTGACTACCTTGGCAATGCGAGGGCCTTTCTGGCGGTAATATCTATCCAAATTATTTTGCATGCAAGATGGACTACCCATCACAGTTTTTGAGTTATCGATTGAATGAGAAGTGGAATTAACTCCAACCTTATCTTCATCATCAGGCTTCCTACTGCCCAATGGCTGTGAATGCCGATTATCAGCATTTGCCACACAATGATCATCACCAATCGCTCTCCTAGTTGATAAATCTATAACACTCCTACCCAATCCTCCCTTGATGGGACCTCTTCCAGTGTGAGAACTGTCTGATGGATGGGATTCCATAACTGTTCCACTGTTCTCTTCGCATTCAACTTTCACTTTTAGAGAATCAGATAAGCATAAGTTTGCTTCAGCATTGGGTAAGGAATTGAAATCAATTTTCATTACTGCTGTTTCGGTTAGCACTGATTCTTTGTTGTCATTACATGGAGTATCAACAGAATTTGACAAGGTTGCAGAAACCTCAGGAGGCCTTATAGAATTTCCCTTCTCCATTTCCAAACTTGGCTTCTTTGAATCATCATCTTCATCATCACTTAGCAGAATAACATTAGCATCATCCAATGTCAAAGGACTTTTCACAGAACCTTTATGAGAAATTACTTTTTCAGCAGAGGACGACTTTTTTGGAGAAAATTTGCAAAGTGATTTTCTCAAGTCGGAGGACAGAAGCGAGGAGTCCTCATTTGTTACCTTTGGGCAAACAAGTGGAGAACTCTGGGACTTTAAGTCTTTCAAAGCAACAGGTTCAACAAATTTCTTTTTCTCATCTGATACAGTCTCACCAGCAATCCCAGATGACGTTAGTGTGACATCCACAGAGCATCCTGTCCCCTGCAAATCTTTAGGGGAATTTGCTAGCAGTTGTGGTCTCATCTCCTTATTTGTTGTTCCTTCTAGGGTATAAGATAACTTATCACTTTGCATAGGATCTCTAGAGACATTAGAAGTCAAAGCAAGTCCAAGATCAAGTTTTGCCCATCTGTAAACTGCACTTAACTTTCCCTCCAATGCCTCAACAAGGATATTCAATTCACCGAGATCATAGCGGTAGAGGAAATATTTAGCATTCCAGGCACATGGACACAATTGCTTTGCGTGATTCAAGCATGCATACTTATCTGGAGAACAACGGCATGCTGCTGCAGACAAATGCAAATCAAAAAGGCATATGCAACATTCCCTCTCCCTGGTAGCATCAAAATTGCTAAGCATCTTTAGGGCCAGGCTAGAACTGCAGAGGAATTCTCTCCTCACTCGCTCCATCTCCACTCGAGTCTAAATGAGAAACCAACAGTAACAGTTAGTACAGAAAGGAATGAAGTCAAAACATTTCTATATTTTCATGCAGCATAATAGCAAAGTTCCAAGGTCCAACTCCTTTGAGCATATAAACTAGGTGAAGGCAACTCCATTTGCTTAGTACTTATTACGTGAAGTTAGTTATATACAGTTAGTTAAAACTGATGCATTTGGGCATGAATTTCCAATCACAGTGCTATTATAAACGTCCAACAGCAGGCCATATTTCACCAATTGTAGAACCGTGAAAGTGAATGCTATCCCACAAACCAATTTGATAATGTCAAAAAATTCCAAAATTTTCTCTAGTTGGCATGTTTACTTAATCCCTGTATATGTTGCTACATGTCAGAGGTAGCCAAATCACCTTCAAACATGAAAAGACAGGTTTTCTAGAGACAATTGAACTTCAAATCAAAGAACTAAGGAATGAAATCAAACAAGGGTGGTAGTTTACCTTGAGTGCATTTGCTAATATTCCATCCCTTCCACACACCTCTTTCCATCTTAAGTTTTCTAATGAAGTCTTCTTCATTAAATTAAGTTCCCAGTGAGCTTTTACTGCTTCCCTTGCTGCTCCAAGTAAAAGTTTATCATGGGAGATAGAAGTCCTTCGTCCCTGCTCACGGTAGAGCTCTATAGCAATTTGTCCATGGGGCAACCAGTCAACAGGAGCTACATTTACTGCCTCCGCACAATTGAAACCACAGTTAAACCCCGAATGATAAGCTCGAGGAAAAGTTAGAACAAACTCTCCAGCATTCTGAATGCATCGATAGACAGATACCTCTTCCGATTTTAGTACAGAAGGAGAAAGCTGTGTTACCTGCAAGTAACAAATTCAGAGCATGCTTAGGGCTATTAATCTAGGAGGACAGTCCTAAGCTGAAAAGCAATTTTTTCATCAATTAATTTAGGATCATCTATCATAAAAATATTGAGAAACTTAAAGGTCCATTTACCCCTTCATCAAGCACCACAAGGAAGAAGTAAGGTTTTATTCAATCTTGTTAAACACAATATATAAACAGAATTGAAGTAAAGGAGTAAACTCAACAAATTTCAAAATCTCCAAAAAGATAGCCACTGAAGCTAGCAAAGATGGAAGCAAAGCACAAAGAAGCAATATTAACAAAATTGACAAACTTAGGGACTGTTTGAATTCACTTTTGTTTTTATAATTGATAATGTACTTATATTCTTATTGCTGATAATAATTAAATATTAAATAAAACTTAATAAGTTTACAAATTGATTAAATAATTTTACTTAATTTCTTATATAATATTTATTAATAAATATTAATACAAAATTCCTGATGATGAGGTCAGATAGTCACGCGAACTAGTGGCCTAGAAAATTTCAACGTCCTACTCTTCTAGGCAGAACTCCAAGCAGAAGAAGATGAAGGAAAAGGAAACAAAAAACAAGGATTCTATTTACTAGATAGAACCTTATGATATTGTGCAAGTAAAAGAGTAATAACTTGTTTCAATTGGTGATTTACAGTGGATGTGGTACACATATATATACTAAATATTTAATGTCTAATTAGGTAAAAAATTAAATGGCATCCTTGTAATTAAGCTTGTAATCTAATCTATTTATAGTTGTAGACACACCATGACAATTTAATAGATAACGGAGAAGGGTCGCCTTCCATTCCAACTATTAATGTGAGAACATTATTTCTATCAAATAAAACACTCATTCTTTGTCATCGAGCTAAAGAAATTAATCTCTTTTGATAAAATTGAACTCTATAAAGGAATTGTATGTTACATGAGAAAGAGACCATACCTACGCCATTTTTTCTCTTCCTCATCAGCATTTGACTTATCATCATCAACTTTCTTTGAAAGCACTTTATTGCTTAATTTATCAATGATAACTACAAAAAAACCACTACTTAATCTTCACATAAACAAACCTCAAACTTTACCGCAATAACTAATTGACAGGCTGTGACATCCTACTAATGATATCAAAATGTAAATGAAACAAAAAGAGAGATAATGACAATGCTAACCTGATGAGTCAATAAGTTGTTCACCATCTACCATAAGAATGGGCACCTTCTTATAATCAGACCACTTTATCTCCTTCTTACTGATTGGGTTAACTTCCACCACTTTGTACTTTATGTCATAATAGTCCAGAAATGCTGAGATAATAAAAAAGATTATAAAGAGCTGAACCATAACATGAGGCAAGAAATATTAAATTGGTCACATACACCATAACACATTTTCAATCTTCAATCTCTCATGCCAGATCTATTCAAAAGAAGAAAATAATGGTCAATACTACCCTGTACTTGCTCAATAACAATCATATATCTTTCATTCAAACAATATCAAAAGTAAATTATTACAAGTAACACAAACGAATTTGATAAGTTATGATAAAACTTCTACCCACAGGAGTCTAGGGCACATTGGTCATAGTTAGCTCTTTGAAAATGAAAAAGAAAAGAAAAAGGAAAGGAATATAGCGTGTGCAAACATGTGATTTCCAATGTACTAAAACTAGCTAAGAATATTGCATTGTGAGAGTAGATGTCAAAAGCAAAGCAATCAAAACACAAAATATCACTTTCTGTTTGTTTAGACAACAATTTGTTATAAGTTCTCTTTGAAAATTCCAATCCCATACCATGTTTGGTTCAAGTAAAAGATATATTAAATCACAAATCCATCTTCAAAATGCCAAAAATGTATCAAAACTTGCAAAGTTACAAAATTTGATAACTAAATACAAATGGCTATTTTTCAAAAAAGCACGTGTGTTTTGATTTCGGCCATTGGAATTATCTAAAGAGAATATTCTCCAAATATTTTACTGTCCAGTCTTATAAAATTGTCAAAATAATGCTACAATTCAAAGCAAATTCTAACTATTGAACTAAATTGAGGCCTTGGGAAAAACATTTTAACAATAACTAATCCTAAATGTATGAATGGAAGAGCTAGAAGCAATCCTATAAGCATTTTGTTTTAATCTAGTAGCACTATAAGAATCAGTAAGCAGTTGATCAACTGACAACCAAATATGGAATCATGATCGTCACTAGAAAACCAAAGAATTCTAAAACTTTAAAGGAAAGAGAGAAAGAGAAAGACCTTTAACTTTATTGCAAAAAGGACATGCCTCATACTGATAAAGAACAACGTCCTTAGGCACAAGCTCCGCCGGAGGCGGCTCCTTGGCGTAGACCTCTTGTGAGAGGAAGGCGGCAGCAGCGACGGAGATAAAAGCTCCGGCGACACCCAGAGAAGCGGTCTGAGCGGAGAGGCGGGAGGTGTCGTAGCTGCGGCCGTGTGAGCTGTCGGTGGAGAAGAGCGCCGACATGAGAGGGCGGTGATTGATGGCGACGGCGGAGGAGGTGGTGGCTCTGCCGTCTAGGGTGGCAGCGAGCGTGCGGGATAGGATGGAATAAGCGAGTGTGGAGACTCTTCTCATTGCGTATGAGAGCGAGAGATCTGTAGGAACGGACCAATGCTGTCAAGGGTCTTCTCACAAAGGGTTTATGGCGGGTTTATTAAGCGATTATGTTTATTTTTATATATAATTAAAAAAAATTAGCATACGTGTGTGTGAAATTATTAATTATTACCTCTTATCAGCATTTAAAATTAACATTTTAAGGTTCTGCAAAACAAGACTAATAAATTGTTGTTAGTAGATGGGCACGATCATAAGTGAGAGTTTTGTACTTGCCAACCATGAATGTAAGAAAGGTCGAAAGAGAAGTCTCATTGGTGAACCATTCATGTCATGGTTCACTTCTTAAAATTTGGTATTATACTTGCTTCATTTATGCATAATTTTTATCTCCAACATCAAATCACTTCTTTTATATGCTGAATGATTCAATCGCTAGATCATAAAGTTCCCAAAAGTATCGAGACTTGGCTGTCAAATCTAAATAGGACCTATAAACGCCTTGGCAACTCTACTAAGTATAATGCAACTTCGATCTCTTTGTCATGATATGATGAAATTGTTGGACTCTGTAATTTAAACTTAAGGGATCTTTTACTTAATTTTTTAAGAGTAATCATCAATTCTTATACTCTTCTTTTTCCCTTAAAAAAAAAAACTTTGTGCACTATAACTACAACTTTTCCTTTGATGAGTAACGTGGCATCTTCATATTTTTCTTTATTTCATCTATTATTTTCACATTCAACTTTCTTTTTTATGATGAACCACCCTCTATTCATAAGAGTATTGGCAAAAATTTGCAACTCCTCTTTTTATTTTGTAACTCAGTTTTACTTTTTGACAACTTTGGTATAACATACTTACTTCAAGATTTTCTTATTGTATTTATGATAACTATGAGTTAAATGAATTGCCATTCCAATTAGAGTTTCTACATCAATTCTAGAATCATGATTCATAGCTTTTTTTTAAAAAAAAATTGAAATGGAGTAAGACTTAGAATTTTGTCAAGCCTTGAAATACCTTACCACCTTCATCTCTACTAATTTGACGACATTAATATCTTTCAAAATTTTGTTTCTAAGAACTTTATTCTCTATATCTTTAGCATTATTATCATCAATATTATTGTGTCTAAGTTTTTTTATTAATAAAAGTTACCATGGTAGATTTATTAACCTTTTTCTCCATATCTTTGATAATAGTTTCAGACCATATAATATGGAATAACATTTTTATGCATACTCTCAACATTTTGAATCTAATTAGATTAAATATTTGAGTGTATAATTGCTCTTTTGTAATGTTTTTAGACCGAAATTTTCCTTCTTTGCCTCCATTTTAATATTATCCCTCTTGTTCTTTTACTTGTCTTATGCTAGCTTGGTTAAGACTTAAGTTAGACTTGAACGACTCTTATCCAATTTCTTGCCTCTACACGTTTATTTATTCCTATGTTTGAAGAGAATTCATAGGCCTAATCAATGTAAGTTATCACATATCCTTAGACTCCTCCAAAGTAGATAATTTGGCTTCAAAACTCTCAAGGACAGTTACAAGGACTTTATCAACAACTCTTTTTCCAAGTCTTCTCTGAGTAGAATTAATTAATTTATGACCTTTATAAGTTTGTCATTGAACTATTTGACAAATTCACTTTCTTACATCATCAACAACTCAAACTGCCTACAATTGTTGAGGATTTGAAGGTACCTTGCTATATTTAACCCTTGAAACAATTCCTTTTTTTTTCCTAAGCTTCTTTTATAATATGACTATTAGTCTTTATGATGTGTATTTAACTTTATTTCTATTTATAAAATAATGAATGAATTACATGTCATAAATGATTATGAAAATTAATATATGATGATCATAAGACAATAATAAGAATAATTAAAAGAAAGTAAAGTAAGAGAGACAAAATTTATTTATAGTGGTTTATCCAACTAACTCTTATCCTAAGAGTACTTCCCAAGCTCCATTTGGAGATTCATTTCTTCTTTCCTTCAATAGAAAAGGGCCAACCTTTTATATAAAATCTTCTTTACTAGGAGTGAAGAGGAATCCTTACATTATCTTGCTTTAACAAGGGTAAAAGTAACCTTTACAATCGTTTTGCTTTGACAAGTGAAGAGTAACCTTTTATAAATCTTATTCAAGGTCAAGAAGAATCCTCATAAAGTGTATCATAAGCAATTTCCATAATTGTAATAATTATACAACCCAAAAAATCCTTCTCTTGCTCACATTAATGAACAAAGACTCAATATGTGATATGTAATGCACTTATGCACTCTATGTCCTCTTAAGACTCTTAGCAGCTCTCTAGTATATCTAAAAGTCTTCTCATAACTCATATATGTTTTATTTATGCTTAAAATAACTTAAAATATTTGTTTTAAAAGACTAATTGTTACAACTACTAGTAACAATAACACTAATTGGCCATTTTAAGGCATTATTTGATTATTTGATTATTCTAAGGCATACTTTAGTAATTATCCCAAGCACAAGATATTTGTTTTTAGAGAAGGAATATAATATACATATGAAATAAATCTATGTCCACTATTTTTTGTAAGGACAAGAACACCACCTTTGCCTTTAATGTGAACTTTTAAATTATTGACAAAATTAATTTTGCCTTTTTGCTTCTCATCAAGATCCATGAATAACTCCTTGTTTCCACTCATATGGTTTCTTACTCTGGTCTCGAGATACTACATGAATTCATTTTTGTCACTTTTATTTGCATTGCTCTACTACTACTTCTTTTATTTCTGTAAGATAAGCCTCTCTTTAGTTGCTAGTAGAGCTCCAACATTCATAAGAATAATGACCATATTTATGACAATTATGACATTGAATATTAGAGTTTTCATACCTTATTCCACCTTCTCTCCTATAACCATAGCTTCCATGACTTTTGAGTTTTATGATTGTTGGCTCGATTCTTTGCTATTAAATTAATATATGTTTCTTCCTCTTCCTCTTCCTCTTCCTCTTCCTCGTCCTCTTCTATGACCATGATTATGACCACCATAATTTTTACCTTTTTATGGCATTGACCTCGACCTCTTCCTCTTCCTTGTGAGCTAGAGGTCCTTTGCTCTTTGTCTTTCAATGAAACCTTGGCTTGAAGTGCTTGAACAAGAGACTCATTTTTCTTTAATCTTTTTTCATAAGCTTGTAAAGATCCCTGTAATTCACCAATGGTCATATCTTCTCAGTCTTGGGATTGTTCAATCACCATAACGCTAAGATCAAATTTGAATCAAGAGTATAAATAATTTTTTCCATAACTCGAGCTTCTTCTAATTTTTCACCATATCTCCTTATTTGATTGGTAATTGTCAAGACTCCTATAAAATAATCATGGTTGGATTTAGACTCCTTTATTTGCAAGGATTCAAACTCACCTTTAAAAGTTTGAAGACGCACCTTTTTCACCTTGTCAACTCTTTTGTGAACATTTTGAAGAATCTCCCAAACTTGCTTTGCCTTTGTTGCCCTTTACACTTTATCGAACATTTCATCATATATTGTCTCTTAAACAGCAACGTCTTCCTTTGGGATTGATTTTGCACTCCTTTATTTGCCAAAAATATCCTTACTCTACCATCTCCCACGCATCGTGAGAGCGAAGAATTGCCTTCATACGAACACACCAATTATCATAATTCTCTTTTCTAATTTTGGGAATTGCAATAATAAAGATAGAATTTTTTAAAACAACCAAGCTCTTGTAAAACTATCTTGTTGTTATAAAACTATCTTATAAAAGTAGTAATAAAGTACTTAAACTTTCCATTTATTGTAAAACTATCTTGTTGTTATAAAACTATCTTATAAAAGTAGTAATAAAGTACTTAAACTTTCAATTTATTGTAAAACTATCTTATTGTTATAAAACTATCTTATAAAAATAGTAATAAAGTACTTAAACTTTCAATTTATTGTAAAATTATCTTGTTGTTAACTCTCTAGTCAGTGTTGACATGGTACCTATCTTGTTGTTATAAAACTATCTTATAAAAGTAGGAATCAAGTACTTAAACTTTCAATTTATTGTAAAATTATCTTGTTGTTAACTCTCTAGTTGGTGTTGACATGGTACCTATTGACAAATATGCATCCACATGACTAAAAATTTACATATCAAAATATTTATTAAAAATTAAAACTAAAATAAAAACCTAAATCGATAAACTTGATATTCTTAATAATCTTCCTTTGAGAAGAATCCAAACGTTAGTAAAGTTGTAGATTTACAAAGAAAAAAAGTGTATCTTAGTCTTAAACAGAGTGAAAGACACTAAATGTTAGCATAAATTTATAAAATGAAAAGGAAAGGAGGTCTTAAATGGTCAACAATATGAGAAGTTGGAGATAGGAACATCTTTAGAATAATGAATATGCATATTTTATGCTCAAACATTTAATTGTCCTTATAAATCCAGAACATGAAGCTACCTTTGAAAGTGGCCTATATAACAACTTGTTTGTATCACACCCACCTTTCTAGATTGATGGAAAGTTTGTGTACGCAACATCACTAGGTTTTTTAATCGTAAGATTGGTATTTCCTATTTAAGAACAATTGAGTTATGAAATCCTATTATGCTCTAGATTTCCTATAGCTATCACTGAGATGATGGTTTAGAGTACTTCAAAGGATATCTGCTTACTCTTTGATCTTATTGAGTATAAGTGGCTCAATAGCTTTGGCTAAATATTAATCTCTTAAAAGACATTTTACCATATCTTTGGAAGAAAGTGAAGTTTGTAAAGTTGGTATGTGGTTCAAGGACCATAATTAAATTAGACATTTGCATTACAAAGGAATTATGTTGAATGTAATATATTTATTAGCTATTAACAAATATTTTGGTCTCAAGATTCAATGGTCTTAAGCACTTAAGATTTTACCTCCTTTTATTTACTATTGACATTTTATATGCTTTTAGCAACTGGGCTTTGTAAAATTTCATTCTTTTTCTTAACTAGGCTCTTAAGATGCTAAAGCAACAACCTATCTACCATAAAAAATAAGGAACCTATATGAAGCTTCTTATTTTGTTAGAAGATGTAGTCAGCTTTATTGTGTTCTTTAATTGCTCGATGAACTGCTTAAAGCAGGATTATAATCCATTACTTAACTTTATACTTCATTGCTTGCTGCATATTACTACAATAATTTGATTAACCATATTTTCATTTGATTTTTATTATAGTTTTATTTTTAATGAATTTACTAATATATAAATTTTTAGTCATATAGACATTTTTTTTGTCAACAGGTTCTATTAACATGTTGTGCTACATTAGCATTGTTAATTAAAGGGTTAACAATGTGTTATTTTTGTAATAAATTGAAAGTTCAAGCATTTTATTCTAGATTAGGTAGTTCTGGCTAATAGTACAAAATCAAGTAAAGTTCATGATTTTAAATGTAATTTAACATTAAAAAGTTCTCAATATTATTTTAGGTAATTATAATTTTAAACTATCACTTTTGTTTGATTTTGTAATCTCTTCAAAATTATTAAAGTATCAATCAAATACTCAATTTTTTTTCCAAAAATACCCACTGTTAACTACACTATTAGCATTGCTAACATGGATCATCACATAAGCTAGACCAAATACATGTCAGGACATATATTGGTAATAAAAATAATATAATTACAGTTATTTTAAAAATAAAACCCTAAAAATCTAAAAGTCTTATCAACTAATCAAAAACTAAATTCAAGTTTGAGAACTAAAGCAAAATTAAGCAACACTAAAATCTATGGCTTTTGTTTAACCAATAAAGTGCTTCCTAACATAATTTGGACTAAAAGAATAACAACTTTAAAATCAGCTAACAAAATTATTTTCAACTTGTTAGGATTACAAAAGCTAAGCTCCAATGTCCATTTAAAGAAATAGAATTAGAAAACACATCACTTAATAACAAATGCTCCAATTTCTTCTCACTTCTTGAATCTGAATATTCAAATTTCTCCTTCAAACAACAAAAATAACCAAAAGCCTATTAAAGATTCCCTAAAATGTCTCTCATCATTAGCCATTTTAGCTAGTTTACTCTTCTCTTCACTAATCTTACAAGCCTTAGCTCTAGAAAATGGTAGTCTACCAACACTACCTCTTATAATTGAAGCACACCCCACTAAACCAAACCCTTAAGTTACTTTACCTTTTCACTCAAAATCTTCTTCTCACAACCATAAATCCATAGTCCTAATCAATATTTGATATCTCAAAAGTAGCAATAAATGCTTGAACTTTTAATTTATTGAAAATTAGCGTATCGTTAACTTGATAGTCAATGGTGTTGACGTAACTTGTAATTGAACAAGACCCTTTCATATGTTAGTATCTATGTGAAAATAATTTTAGACATTAAAAATTATATTATAAATAAAAAATATTGAAGATCCCTAATTTTTTATTTAAAACATAAAAGGAGGTTTTGGCCTTTAAAATAATGAAGAAGATTATTTAAGACTACTTTCCCTATATTATTGATATTGAAACTGAAACAACTACTTTCATACATTGTGTTAATTAGTTAATTGCATTCACCAATAGTATATTTGTAAGACCCCGAACCTCATTATGTTGTAATGTTTCCTAAGTATGAATATATGTTGATGATTTAAGAGAATAGTTTAATCGGATAAGTTATGTTAATACGAAACAATCAATCGGGAGAGTGAAGAAAATAGGGTTTTGATATAATTTCGTATATTAAATGGATTCAGATGACCTTGTAAGGCATTTCGATGGAATCGCAACGTCCAAATTAATAAAATAGGTTTTTGGAAAAATTTCCATAACCGGGAACTAGTCGGACCGACCCCAGTATCATCGGACCATTCCAATGTTTTGCATACATGTATAGGTGCATCTATAAGTATGTATAAGGTATAAATACTATATTATATGTGTAAGATATTAATTGGATGTTATAAAGTTGAGCATTAAAGG
>JAOQMM010000006.1:14829709-14846884 GCA_027563515.1 Erythroxylum platyclados
TCGCCTAATTCGATAGGATGGGGTCCTGTCAATATTCATCAAGACGTCAACCTGATTGTAATTGCTTTTCTTTGATTTTGTATCATAAAACTTGTATAAGGAGATCTTGGATCTTCATCAAGGAACAACGAAAAGATGCCTCTACAAAATTTCTCCATCTTTCCCTTGAAATTGGAAAATATGGAAAACATGATAATGGAGAGAGCACAAATAAGGGAGATTATCTCCACTTTGGGTTCGCAGTTGTGGATCAATATGAGTTGTATATGTCATGTTATTAAACGAATTTGTTGTTTGCTCAAATTGAAGAGCTTTGCTCTTTGTTTTTCTTCCTACATTTTTCTCTTAAAGTAATATAACATATTTTTATTGCCTTTTAGAAATGAGGTTGAAATTGCTAGAAATTTGTTGGAGTTAGTATAGTTGCCTCCATTCAATTGATGAGCAATGATGGTGATCTGTTTTTTAGAAGAAAAGTAATGAGAAATGACTTTGTCATTAAAAGAGGCAACTAATGCAATCCCTCGTGATTTCTTTTATATTGTTGGAGATTTTACGGAAGTAAGCCATGGACCTTATGGACAAGTTAATAAAGAGTCTGGTGAAACTAGTACCATTAGTGATGATCCACTGGGTGTTGTTGTTATTTTTGTTGTTGCAAAATATTGAACAACTTCCAATTTTTACTGATTAAAGTAATATTTGGTTTGATGTTAGGAAATTGCTATATATTTTTTTGCTATTTATATTGCTGATGTGTAAAATTATTTGCCACATAGATGCTAACATAACAAAGAGTTCTATTTACATGGCAGGCTACGTTAGTACCAATAATTATAAAGTTAATGGCAAGTTAGTTTTGTAACAATTGAAAAGCTTAAGAATTTATTGTTACTTTTGATAATTTTGACTAAGATTATAAATTCGACAAATTTTAAGATTTTAAATAAAAATAATTTTAAATTGTTAAAATAACTAATTCAGTTTAGGGTTAATTGAAAAAAATTCTAAATTTTTCTTAATTTTGTTATACTAACCTAACTTTAAAAAGTGACGTTAAAATACTTTAAGTTTTAGTTTGTAGAAAAATAGCTTGATATGATGTGACTGCCACATATTATACTTGTGCCACATATGAAATTAATTATTTTATAAATTTAAATATGTTAAATTTCTAAAAACCCTAAAATTAATCTAACCATAAAATTAGAAGAGTTAAGTGACAATTTTGTCCTTCATCATCTCCACTGACATTTCCATGAGTTTAGATCACCTATTACTATTATTCTGTGCCTACCATATTTTAGAGTATACATCCATTCAATTTTTGTAGATCCTATTTATTGAATGGATGGATGCTTATGAAATATAGTAGAAACAAAGTGACATAAACAAGTGATTTGTTTCCCATTTCCATACATGCCTAAAAAAAAAAAAGATTATGATTTCTTTCTTCAACACCATTACGCTTTTTACCTTCTAATGTCATAGGATTTCCCTCAAGTTGAAAAGCCAAAATATAAAAATGTAAAAGGTAGTCCATAGAAAAGGGTCTTCCTAGAAAAGGGTCTTCCTAGACAACACGAATTACACATTTATCCTACACTGGAAAATTCAAATGCAAATTATCATAGTTCCATTCTTACACAAATCCATCTAGGCTTTGAAGCTCAAGCTCAATCCAAAAATTTCTATTTGTGCCTGAGTCTAGTGCAAGTTAGATTGAACCTAATTTTCATTTATTTAAAATTATAAAATAAAAAGACATTGTTTTCTTATAACTTTCAAGTTTTCGGTTTGACCGAGCTTTAATACCCGAGTTTGAGTTTGATTCAAAACATAAAATCTTTTAAAAAAAAAAACCAAGTTCAATTTGAAACCCAGTCAAATTAGGGCGTATTTATTAACTTCTGGCTTAATCGGACTGAACTTAAATGCCATCTCCAAACTCGTCACTTTTAAAGTTCTAATTCTGGCTTATGTTTTCTCAGGCGACTAAGAAAATTTTCAATTGGTGAATTTGATGGAGTAGAGACATTGAACGTTCGTAGTAAATTAGCCAACAGTACATGAATCTTTTTAGGCTTAAAGCGACTCAAAGACAAGCTCTCTTACTAGCCCCAAATGGGATGAGTTCAATGACCCTACTCATATCCTTGTAATTACTGCTCAAGAATCTCTTTGGCTTAAACTCATTTGGGTTAGGCACACTCGCAAATCCCTTCGTAATTTATGAATGTTTCACCACTAAGCGTGTTCCTACTTAGAATGTAGTATTCAGCTACGGAGAAATCTGATGTGTATTTCCTGTGTCCTCCGAATGGAGTAGCTGGTATTATAGGGTTAGATTAAATTTAGGACTTTTAAAAATTAAATATAGTTTTAATTTATTAAACAATTAATTTCATATGTCACAACTACAATATGTGTTAATCACACATTAAAACTAACAAATAATTTTACTATTTTATTATAAATTAAAAATTAAAATATTTTAATAATATGTTTTAAAGCATGTATTAGTATTACAAAATTAAGTAAACTCCCTAATTTTTACCCCTTATATAACTACGAATCTACGATTAAAATTTAAAATGGCAGAAAAGATACAAAGTTTTATATAATTCTAGCTATAAATTATTAAAAAATATTTTAAAAAGAAGAAACTGTAAAGCCCTAAAACACACCAGTGAAATGGAGTTTAAAGTCCTTGTAGAGTTATGTGTGAGTAGTGAGCCTTTGAGGGCCGAGAAATGGAGAAGAAAGACGATTACAGGTTTATGCAGATAAGAGATGCAATAACTTCAGTTAACCAGAAAGTGAGCTTCATTGGCGTCATTATTGAGTTTGCTTTTCCTAAGAAATCCAGAGGGACTGGTATGCTTCTTTCATTAATCTTTAAACACTTCTACTTATTTTCTTTTTTCCTTATTACTATTTCAAGCCAAATAGAAAAAAATAAGCTGCGATATTTATATGGAGAGGAGGCGATGATGACAAAAAAAGGCCGGTCTTACGTCTGCTAACCCCGAAAACTGATCTTTTTCTGAAGTTGGTTCGGTGGGGTTTGGTAGTAGATTGATTAACCCTTTTTTTGTTAAGGTGTTTTCTGAGCCTCCACTGATTTTATACGTTCACTGGTTTAAATCAAAATCTTGTCTTTTGTTATTTTTCTTTTTAACCGTGCATCTCTTATTAAAAGAGTTGTTCTGGGATTATTAAGAGTCAAATGCGATGATAATTTTGATAATTGCAGATTGGTTTTGCTCACTTAAAGTGATAGACCAGTCACATATAAAGCTAGGAATTTCTGTCAATTTCTTCGGTGACACGCCAGAAAGTCTTCCTCGTGTAGCTTCTGTTGGTGACATAATTATGCTCTCTCATGTTGTGGTATTCTTCTTTTCCCTTCATGTTTTCGTAAACAAAATTCATCATCATGCCATTGTGCACATGCTATACCTACCTTTGCTAGTTATTTCTGAATAAAAATACTGGAAAGACCGTTGATGAAAGACCGTTGATGTCTTGTTGAAACTGGATTCCTAGCTGTCTCTTTCCCAAAATATGATTTGGTTCTTGGTTTTCATTTTCATCTTTGATTGTACTTGTAACAGCGTACTTCAATGCTCAAGTTGCCCTTTTGTTTGCAATAACTTTATTTGTAGGTATCTTTAAGTAATATATTTTCATGCAGATCAAATCCCACAACGGTGAAGTAAATGCTGTTTTCAATAAGAAATTCTCTTCTTTTGCTTTATATGAAGGGAAAGGTGGCCAATACTTCCGTCCTTACCAATCTTCTTCAAGATTCCGCCCAAGGGATCTGGACTCAAAGTTCATAACAGGTCTGAGAAAATGGTTGATTGACTTCCATCTTGATGACGGTAAGCTCATTAACTCGCGAATTGGTGAGCTAAAGTCCGATACATGAAGACTAATGATTATTATCTTATTTATTGTTAAAAACCCTAGTCAAAACTTACTCAGATGGAAAATGCTCATTGTCATATAAAAACTATGACCTACACTTAGATGTTGTTGGAAGGTGATGTAGGGAGAGGGTTTAAAGTAACAAATTTCAACATAGTAAGACTAGAGTGAGGATGATTGTTGCTGGAACTATAGGAGAAGATTAGGCTTAAACAAGACCTCTTGAAGAAATTCAAGAGATAACATAGTTGGTATAATGTGTTTTAAATTCCCTAATTTGTTGTAGTCCTAGCATAATTCTTATTGATAGTAGGAAAAACGAGCAGAATTAGGAATGCATAGACTAGTTGAGATGGAAAACCAACCTAAATAGGAAAACATTGTAAAGATTGACTAAATAAGAAAACATTTAAATAAGGGTCTGTCCTTGCATTAGAAGGCCCTTTCGATCTTTGTGTTGAATAATCATTATCTTAATATTCATTGAGTTGGAAGGTTTTATGGGTTTAACATTTAGATCCAACCATCTCTTACATGTTTTTGAGCTATGTGATCCATCTTGCTAAAATATTCACTCTTTTTTTCTCCTATGAAAAGCTCACTTTTCGCGTATATGGTAGGACCAAATAGCTTCTCACTCCTAAAAGATGTCAAGGATCGAGAAAAAGTTAACATAGTTTGCAAGGCAAGTTAGATATGATTTTAATATTACATTTGCATTCTATTTAACCTATTATGTTGTTTTATGAAGTTTCAACAGTTCTTAACTCAATATCTTTCTGCTTAATATTTATTTCTTATTGGCTTGTCTACTTATGAGTCTTCATGTTTTGATGTTCGACAATTTTAAGATTCTTCATGTTTATAAGGTTGCTAAGACCGAGTGGATTGCCTTTATTTGGGATGGAACTGATATTGCAGCAAGCACCATTAACACAAAGTGAGTTAATAAAAGTTAAGCCTTACAAATCAATGAGCAAAACATTTCTTTGCAAAAGAAAAAAAATATACAATGATTTAAACATTTATCTTATATCTTGATTTGTAGAAGTAAAGGAATAAGACATTGTTAGCACTTGTTTACTTGTTATGCTTTACTTATGACTGTTGTGTTTGTCTTCTTTCTCTTTTAGTTCTGGTTAGAGTAAAAGTTTAGGTATTTATCCATTTGACATAAGCATAAAACAACATATGAAAGAGGAGCTTCTACAAGTCCATAATTAGTCATTTATCTTTAGATCAATCTTAAAAGAATAAAACAATTTGTTGTTAGTGTAGATGATGGTATAATAAAAAACATCAATTTCCTTTGTGGATTCATCAATTCTATAAAAATTCTTTGTGCTTTAAAAAATTAATGGGAAGCCCCTTTCTTGTATGAAAAGTCCAAATCTAGTCTTTTTGTTAAGTTATTATTAACTTTGGCTGAATTGACAATTTCTAAAGATGTGGCACTCTATATGGATAGGCATATCACAGAGTAATAGTTGGAAATTAACAAACCACAAGGTTTGTATGTCAAACAGATTAATTGATGTAGTATAAATAGAAGAAATATTAACTAGTAGCTAAACTCACAAAATTTGGGGAATATGGCTAATCTTGGGTTGTTGGAATATCAAGTTTTAGGTCTAGATTTTATTTGGAGTGCTGAAATTTCAGATTTAGTATAGGGTTGATTGCTAGAAATTTTAGGCTAAGATTTTAGGGTTTAATATGGTTAGAATTTAGGATTTGGTCATTGGAAGTGTAGGTTAAAATTGCTAGAATTTAGAGAGGATCACATACAATGGAGGTAGTAAATTAGGAATCACTCCTAAGGTCTAAGAATCACTCTTAGAAGAACGTATCACACTTTCTAGTTGAAAAACTCAAATTTGTAGAAAAAATCCAAGATATGTTGTTATTGAAAGATTGGGTACACATTTTTGTAGAGAAGTTCTTAGAACCCTTATTTTAGTAAGAAAGCATTCCTAACAAATTTAAATCTTATTCTAATAAAAATTCTATAAGCCTTAGACAATTAGGATAACATGTTTAAATTAGAATAACGTATTACCTTGCAACTACTTTTTATCTAATAAAGAATCTTAACATAGTGTTAATTTTAGCCCTTGTTGTCTTTGTTTTCAACTCAATCTCCATCCTCCATCCCACCAAATTAAGGCTTGTGGTTGACTAATTTTTTCTCCTTTATTTCTTCTGTAGACTTTAAGCTCTTCTGCGTCAATTCTCCTCGACTTATCTGGAGTCGTCCTCGATATAGAATGTGACAAATATTGATTATATAAATTTGGATTTAACTTCTAAAATTCAAATCCTAAAATTCAAGTACTACTAGAAATTGGTCTTCTTTAGACTGATTGTATATTAATATATCATCAACATATACTACCAAATAATTGCCCATAAATGGTTGAAGCACTTGATTCATCACTATCATAGAAGTGCTAAGTGCATTAGAGAGTCCAAATGGCATCACCAATCATTCATAAAGTTCCTCTTTAGTCTTGAAAGTCATTTTCCATTCATCTTCAAGTCTGATTCTAATTTGACGATACTCACTTCATAAGTCTATCTTGATAAAGATAGTAGCTCTGTTGAGCAAGTTTTAATCATATAAAACCCTCAATGTTCTGCAAGTGCACGGGTCGTATGCGTAGTGGTTGAGGTGTCGATCTCACGAGGAATTAGTGAACTACTCGAATCATAACTTTGTCTAACGTTGGAAAAATGTGATTTAATTAAAAAAAAGATAGATAGAAAATTAAACAATCAAGTAGGGGTTGAATGAAAATAAATTATGAAATTAACACAAGTAAATCAAAATGGAGCACAACCACTTAACAATTGAGATATCGCAACAAGACAAGATCAAAGAATGATGAGAAGATGGGATTTATCTATCATCATTTGCTACCCTAATCACTTTCGATGTAATTTGTATCGGTTCTAGAATTTCTAAGGGTTTATTACTCTCTCACAAGATTTAATTAATTAACTCTAATTAATAATCCCTAATTGATTCTGAAATTTTGATTTTGTAATCTCTCGATTAACAAAAACAACCCACGTTCGAATTAGTTCTTATGTAATCTAATAGAAAATCGGGTCCTCACATAAGATCTCTCTTGGTGTGATTATTGATTTGATAATTGCATGACTTATTTGGTTGTTAACTCTCATTACCCAATCTAATCGGATTACTATTGATTCACTCTCTCGATTTATTGTCGACATATATGCAAACACAAATATCACAATACCCAAACAATTTCCTTAACATCAAAAGCAAATAGGTCTCAAAATGATTCAAGATTCAATCCCAAAATGAAATTAGAACATCATTAACAACATGTTCAACATTGTCAATCCCAAGTCATATATCAAGATGAAGTAAATAAACAAGAGAAATTAGGAAAGAACTTGAAATGGCTAGGTTGGGTTGGCTGGACAACAGCTGCAGATGCTCCTCTTCCCTTCTCTCTTCTCTCTTCCTTGTGTTCTTCTCAAGATGGCAAATGGAGGCCCTCTTTTTTAGGATTTTTCCTCTTTAATTTATATCTTTTCCATTTAGGGCAAACATTAGGATTTACCTGGGTCCAAAAGCCTGAAATATCTCTCGAAAAGTCACGCTTTAGAAGCTGGTCTGCGTCTGCTGTTACACAGGCCACGATCGTGGCACTTAATTTTGCTCTCTGTCATGATCGTCGTGGCAGACCCACCAAGCTTCTGTCACGATTGTGGCGCTGGGTCTTGCTCTGTGTTTCCTCCGAATTCTCTTCGTTCTTCAATATTTGATCTGAAACACTAACAAACACAATAAAGAACCTTAAACACATAATATTAAAGCTCAATAGCGTGTTCTAACCCATAAAATACTCAAAACAAAAATATTTAATGAACTAACACAATTTTAACCCTAAACATGCATGCATTAATTAATTGACGAGTAAAAACATACTAAAATGCCTACTAAAACATCATGTAACCTACCACTATCAAGCTCCAATCAACATGTTTAACATGTCATAGAGGGGAGGTGTTGGAAACCTAGACTTTATTGTGATCTTGTTTATTTCTAGACAAATCAATGCACATTCGTTAACTTCTATCATTTTTAGGAGTTAATAATGATAAAATTGCACATGAACTAAGACTTTCTTAATTTTTTTTTTCAGCAACTTCTCTACTGATCTCTTCAGTTTTTTCATTCTCAATAAGATTTAGGCTATGTTTAGTTGAATGTAAGGTTTTTAATAGAATGGAATGGAATGTAAATGGATATAATATTAGAAAATTGTTGTTTGGAAGGAATGGAAGGGTTCATAATGTTTTGGAAGAAGGGTTCATAATGTAATATAGTGAGATATTGTTTATCATTTTACATTCCATCTTAAACCTCCCAAATCGGAGGTAACTTATTTTTACTGCTTAGGATGGAATGAGATGTGATGTGAAACCCTCCCCTTTCATAATATTCCATCCCATTTTATTATAAACCCTCCTCCCAAATGATAGAATAATATTACATTTCATTCTATTTTATTAATAACCAGGCAACCAAACATAGCCTTAAGTGATAGATTAGAGGAGTTGGTATGGTAGATCTAGGTACCAAATCAGTAACGTACTGCATATCTCATGAAGGAGGTAATTCACCAGGTAAATCATTAGGTGAAAGGTTTGAAAAATTAGCTAGTAGTTCACCCACTTCTTTTGGTAAGGTAATGGGTGTTTTAGGTATTATTTTTGTTACTTACCTCACTGCTATTGCAAACACAATTTTTTTTTCTTTGTTGATCGTTTCGAATTCTCTCTCCTTAAGGATGTTAAGAGACTTTTTCTTAGCATTTATGACTGTCTTGTTACTTCCTCTTTGTTTTTCTATCTTGTCTACCTTCATAAGCTTCAAGATTATCTTCTTTTCATGAAATATAAACTGATAGGTGTTAGTTTTTTCGAAGTGCTGCACATCTCGATCATAAAGCTACAATCGACCAAGTAAAATGTGAGATATTTTCATAAGAATAACATCACACTTTAGAGTCTTGATATATTCCTAATTTGAAAGACACCAAGCACCCTCACTATCATCCACCTAAGCAACTTTGTAGGGATCTGGATGTTTCTCCACTAGTAAGTCCACCGCTTCACCATGTTCTTCGATAAAACATTCATACTTCCTCCTCCATTAATTATAAGCTTGCATACCTTGTCTCCGCATTTAATTTGAGTAAAAAAAACAGCAGACGAAGCTATTCTTCTTGTTCTTCCACTTTAGGAGTCGTAAGTATGCATTTCATTAAATTAAAATTTGTAGGACTAGCTAAGTCATCACTAAAGTCTCATTCCAACTCCTCTCCAGCTTTGTGTTGACACATATATTCGTTAGATTCTTCCTCATCTTCTTCTCCCATTATGTGCAAACTTTTATTAGTACATTCATAAGCAAAGTGGCCCCTCATATTGCATTGGAAGCACTTCTTATCATTGTTGCCTCCTTTTATCCCTATCTCAGCTATGACTTTGCCTTTAAGTTCAGCTCCTTGAAAAGTTTTATAGTTGTTTTGTGTTGCAAATTTTGATGCATTAGATGTTGACCTAAAATTTTGCACAGTTGTACTTCTTTTCATGCTGAAATTTATTAATTTATCATATTTATATATCATTATTAATATTAAAACATATTAGTATTAATTTTATTAGAAAATTATTGTATTATTTAGTTGATAATAATATATCTTTGGATAGATTATTTCAAATATATTGAACAATGAGCAAGATATTAAGTGTATCTCAACTTTCATTTTATAACACTAAAGATCATGAATTATAAAAAAATGTATACATGTGTATCTCAGTTATAACAAAGCTTAATTATGTCGAAATGTTACCTCTCCAAGAAAATCAATACTTGTACTTTTGACTTGAGAAAATTTGTATAGGTGTTAAGAATAATTCAGTGCACTATTAGAAAATATTTGGAAAACATGTGGTGAGGAATTAATTTTTATATTATTGTAAAGACTGAAAATATTTAAAAATCATAAAGAATAGGTCCAAATGTCACTAAATTTTGTAGGGAATCCAAAAATTGTTCTAAACATGAAGGTTAAGTCCATTTAACAATATTAAGATATATCATTAACAGTGTTATAATGGGATGCACTTATATATATGTTTTGTAAGTCATAATATAAAGTATTATAAAATAAAGGTTAATGATATATTTGATAAATTGTTAAAAGGTTATGACATTTGAAATAATTTAACTTATAATTATTAGTTTAATATGATTATTGAATTGTTTTTTATTAATAATTTTATAATATTAATAAATAAGATTATCTATATATATTAATTTATCATATTTATTTAATTACATATCATCCACTCTCTTTGTTTCTTTCTCTCCACCCAAATACAAAAGAAGGCATATGTAGATCACAAAAATTTTCAGGTTGTCTGTTTCATTTTGCAATGATATCATTTGCAAATTCCCATGCATACATTTATTCTTTCTATAATTATGTTCAAAGTCAACTTTGGGGATCATATATAAATATTGCATATTTGTGGTAGAACTTCTAGTTTTTAAGAGGGATTCTCTCTACTTTGGATATTGATTTGCTTATTTTGTTTGCTTCAATCATAGGCTAGAAGATGAAAAGGATAATCCACTTCCTTTACAATTAGAACCCTTGCCTTTGCCAAGAGATGTACTATGTAGATTTCCAACTGTTGGAACAATACTACGGGTTATCATTGAGAAAGGATATGAAAAGCATGCCCTTCACTTTCTCAATCCTGGTAAATGGCTGAAGTTTATGGACATACTCTGCGAAGTCCATGCAGGACTCTGGCATGGTGTGTTGACACGCTTCACAAAACTAAGATATACATCAGAAGATGACAGTCTTGTGTTAGCACGGCAGAGGTATCCAAGCTGTCTGTGCTTCGTATGCATCTGAATCTTTTTCAGTGTTCTTGGTCAGTGGTGTGCTTATACTTGTTGCTTATTCTTTGTAAATCAGCTGTTACAACGAACGCTTGTCATTTAAATTGGGGCGCATCCCTTATTGGAGCTTTCCTTGGTGTTCTGAGCTTACAGGTTTCACCTTTTTTTCTAGTTATATATGAAAGTATGTTCCCTTTTGATTACTTTAGTCGCATCCAGTTGAGCCTTTAGGAACGTTTTTGCCCATGATTGTAAGCACAATATGGTGATCATGTACCATTTCCTTTCCTCTCACAGAAGTTGATTATGATCATGCACCATTTGTTACTTTAATGGATGTTATCACCTACTCAGAGGTATGATATCTCTTTGTTGTCACACTTTCTTGCCATACTCTTACTAGTTTGTTGATCTTGGATGCTGATTTCTAAAAATTTTCAGTTATTTTATTCCTTTTTTATCTGTTCAACGTGTTAATTGTATTGGAGATTTTTGGAAAAGTCTATTCTACTTGGTTATAGGTTGAAAAGACTAGCAATAGCAGTAATAATGATTCAAGTGCTAATTCCACTTGTACCATGTTCTGGGCTTGAAATTGCAGCACTTTCAACCTTATTTAACCGGCACAGAAGTGCTAGCAAGCAAAAGACTCCATTTTATTGAAGTTGGTAGCATTTTGGTAAAGAAAAGAGGGTTTTGTGGCTTTAGGAAGTGCTATTTGTAGCGTGTAAAACTAGTAGGAACTTGGGCAAAACATTGGGTAGGTCTTTTTAAGATATGGGGAAAAGCATCTGGATGCAAGACATAAACAATGACCTAAAATACATTTCTTCTCCCTGGGAAAACATGAAAACCTGGAGGAGCCGTTTAGGTATTGAAATTCTGGAAATGCTATATGCACATTCTAAAGCCTAATGCTGTTGCCTATGGTCTTATGGCTTTCCTGTGAACTGTGATTGACCATTTACTTGTCTTCATGCAAATTAAATTTGTTTAATGAGCATTGCATTGAACTTACTATTATAAATTATAGAAGTGCTATGAAAAAGAAAATGTTATGTCATACCTATATATTATACAATCTTGGATTCTAAATCTTTCAGGTGACTTCTAAATTCAAGTGTATTGTCCGGGTAGTTGCTGCATTTCCATACAGCGTTGAGGACTTTTGCTCTTGTCATGGTACATACAGGATTAGACTGACAATAGAGGATCCAACTACCAGGATTCATGCTTTTCTGTATGCTGAAGATGGGGTGAGTACATAACTTTCCTCAAGGTCTCGTCCTCAAAACTAACGAAGCATGTCTTCAGTGCCATTTTTGTCCATTTTGAGGTTGCTTTAAGTATGAAATTCTAATCATATTATGTTAATTAAAATAAACTGTATATTACAAATAGTTATTAACTCTAATATTTACTTTGAAACACAATAATCAATAAAACTAATGTTCAACGTCAAAATGAAAAACAAGCTATTTTTTTTGTGTAACATCTACATTTTTTGAAAGAAATACCTGTAAAAAAGTGTATTAGAGTTTCAATGTCAAGTGTTATTTGTGAACATCCCTTCTAATTAGAGGGCATTTGAAAAAGAGATACGCAAAAGCCCACACTGATACTTATATATGGACTTCCACTTCTTTAGGCTTATGGATGGCCATCTTTCTTAAGAGCAATGATGAAAATGTGTCCTATGTACTTCTTGTGTTGTTTTTCTAGATGGTTGAACTATTTCTGATTCTTCCAATATTGGTGACAGGAGAAATTTTTTGGTGGCTATCCCTCCATTGATGTATTGACAAGGAAACGAAACAAATTACTTGGAGTGGCTGTCAATGATACTGGCGGGGAAACCGATGCTCCCAGAAATCCCCCCTGGGTTCAGTGCTGCATAAAATCGTATTATCTTGACGCTAGTGATGTATGGGGAAGCAGACATTATAGGATCTTTGGTACCAAGAATGTTGGGTAGAAGTTGCAGGAAGACTAGTGTAAATAGCTGATAGCATCCACGTGGTATGCAGTCATGGGCTTTGACTTCTAAATACTTTCACCAAGGACCTGCCAAACGTGAAGTTGTAAAGCTGTGTTAAGGTAGTGGTTTTAGATTGGTTTAACTTCTGTTACTTGTTTCTGATGACCATTGATTTTCTGCAACTCTGAATAGTTCTTTTGTGGTTTCTTTTACCCCGAGCATGCATTTTCGTATACTTTCTTTGGTGGCATTATTTACTTGGAAACATCCTACGAGTGGGCCTAATTGGAGATAAGACTCTGTAACCTAGGAAGTTTTGGCCCATTAATACCGTGTCTGTGTACGTGTTTTTTCGCTTGTAATGTTGTCGATATGATTTTCCATCTCTAGTTCATCTCTTCTTGGGGGTACTTGTACGTCAAAAACGCTTACGTAGACGAAATAACGAAAATAAAAGTTCAACGGAAAGAAAGCAATCAGATTTTAGAGAAATGATGGATACTTTCATGTGATTTATGTCATTTTTCTTACTTCAAATGTTATGTGTTTCTCCTTAGAATCACTAAGTCACATGCTAAATGTATGAAAAATTGTAAAACAAGTGGCTCCATTTGATTTAAATCGATTGTGTCAACTATAAGATTATTTCTTTTGATATTTGAACTCTGGGATGAACATATTTCTTTGTAGTATTTGAACTCTAAGATGAACATACAATAACTTTGGGGACAATTAAGGAATAGATCTTATATTCCCTCTATTCTGTTCCACTTTATGCCAAAGTCGTCTCATCCATTCAATTCTCATTTATTTATTGCAATGGATGGATATAAGGGCTTGGAACAAAGTTGGATTAGGATAGTGGGAACAGATGATCTGTTTCTGAGCAATTATGCAACGAGACTCTTACGTAGTTGTATAAAACATAAGATTGTTAATTGTGATAATTTGATTGATAAATTTTTTCTAAATTCATTGAATTTGTAAATTTTAAATGATTTTTGTTATAATTTTGGTAAGTTTTTAATGTGTCGAGTAAAATTCTTAGTAGATTTGATTAAAATTGAAAGGTAGTTGATTTTCTTAAATGATATTTATTGTGCCTTAATGTTAGAATTTGTTTATTTTAAGATTCCACAATTGGTTTTTGTCTAAGTTATTAAATTTGGTTCATTTTTATTTATTTAAAATTTATGTTTGGATACTTTCACTACTCTTGTGTGGATACTTCAAATAAGTTTAATCTAAAATTTGAAGGGTTAAGAAAATTATGAATGAATTGTGAGGAATTTTAGAAGTTTCAATGAAATCATTTCTTGGTCACAAAATTTAGATAAATATTGTAAATGATAAATATTAATTACACTATAATTTTAACATAATTTTGAGAGTATTTTGCAATGTTTTAAAAAATAGATTGGAAATTAAACCAATAAGACAAGAGGATTAAGGTTTAAAAGGTTCATTCGATATTAGATTGTTATAACAGTAGTTAAAGGTTGAATTAATTTGAAGAATTTGAAATAGGTTTGAAAGAGATTATTTTTACTCATCGAAGATTTGAAGTTTTAGTTTTTTTTAAGAGATTGTTAAATGAAAATTAATTGATTTATTTTTGTTTATAGGAATTTATTAATTTAAGAAAATTGACCGATTAATTAATTAATATTTATTAAAGTAAATCGAATTGAAAAGTTGAAAATTGAACCAGATAGTTAGTTGGTTTAAGATTTTTACATTTGAACTGGCTGAACTAGTTGAGTTTTTAATGATTGACATTTTATTTATGTTTAAATTATTTCTATAAGATTTTGGTATTTAACGTGGTTTATATTTGATTTTTACGCTTTATTCCAATTGTTCGACAAAGAAGGAATGAATTCAAGCAAGTTAAAGTCAAGTTAAGAGTGAATTTGGATGAACACGAGCTTATGTTTAGTAACACAATCTTAACATGAAACTGTGTTTTGATTTGTGTAGTCTACTAGTGCATTTATACCTTTTTTAAAAACTTGACACTCGAAAAAATATGATATAAATACAACCTTATGTCCAACTTATGTTCTATCATAAACTATTTTACTTTTTTAGAGAGCTTTTCTATAGAACCAAACACACATAAAACAAGGATCAATGTTCTTTAATATGACACTTACATGGACCTATCTTCAAGGATGTCATACCTATGTTCACCAAGTGTTCCTTCAGGTATGAGACGAAAAAGCTACTAACCTAACATAACCTAAAAACAATACCATGCTTTGGACTCGTGATGGTGATGATTTTAATAAAAAATTTCAGAGAGAGGTGTTAAGCAACATAGTAAGCCAACATAAACCAATGTTGACGTTAAAATTTGAAGAAATTTTAATATTTTTTGCTATGAAAGGAAAAAGAGGGCTAGGAGTCAAAGAGGAGAACAAGGGAGCCAAATTAAAGCGTCTTAAGATAATAAAGGGCAAACCTTAGAGAAAAATTGAAGAATCTATTAAGATTTAAGTAAAGAACATCATAATTTCAAGATCCATAAGAACAAGTCCTTATGTTTTGTTTCTTTCTTGATTACAGTCGGTATAAATCCCTAGCTTGAGGTGTATTTATTTTCTTGATCTTGGTTTTTGAGTTGATGCTTAATCATTATAGGTTCAATATTAAGAATTGTATAAAGGACTAGGAGGAGAAGTATAACTATTTACTAGGAGAACAAATATTCTAGATCTATAAAAAGAGATATCCTGAAATATTGTGAAGACTAATATATTAACTATTCTTAATGAGTCTGATTAAGGTTAATTATGCATGCGAGAGGTGGTGTAATTCCTTAATTAGATAGATACGTTAGATTAATTGTTATTTAACCTTGATAAATAATTTTGTTTGATAATTCAAATGTATCATAAGTGAACTCTGAGGCCTTACTGTTTGTTTATCTTGATTTGTTCTTAATATTTAATCAACTTGCTTTTGTTAGTTTGATAATTTAGTCACTTCTTCTAAAACCTTGATTAATTTAGTTTCATTGTTTCGTTGGAATTAATAAACTTAATAGTTATAGTCCTTGTAGGAACAATAACTTATGACACTCTGAACATAAAACTTTCTATAATCTACTTTGCCCACTTGTAGATTAGATCAATCAAGTTTTCGGCATCGTTTTTAAGGACTATTTTAACTACTGTTTTGTTAATTCTAGTTTTCTTTTACTTTTATCTTCCCTCATTTGTTTTAGGTAGTTGATGCAAGATAAGGGATCTAGAAGTGAAAACTTAGATGGCCTTCCTTTTATTGACCATAAAATCAAGTAGATATGTAGGAAAAAAAAGCAAGGAGAGAAGATATGGCTGCAAATCAACATAATGCCATTGTTGGTGCAAGGGAGAAGTAGACACAAAAATCTACATAGAAGATATTTAGATGCATATGATTAGTTCTAGTCCATCATGTATTAGTGCTAGTCCATCAGAGGGAGGAATTACGATGGCACACCTTGCATTTTTTGTTTAGTTTTCTCAAATACTATTTAGTTCTATTAATTTATATTTTTCGCATATGGTGTGCTTTTTTCTTGTTATTTTCATTCTTAAGCTTGAAATTTTAAGTATTTCACATTTCGGCGGAGGAGGAAATTTCAATTTTTTCTATAGTTAGTTTTGTGAGGAGATATTTTGCGAATAATTGGTGAAAATTGGGAATATTTTTAGAGAAACAATTAAGAAAATTGATAGTAATGAATAAATTGAAGGAAACTGCGTTACAGATTAAATAAATTGCAATTATTAGAGGGAAATTATTTTGATGTTATTAGTTTACTAATTTGGTGTTAAAATAAGTGAATATATATTAAAAATAAAAATAAAAGGTGAATAGACAAATAAGGATTTGAAGTGAAATAAGTGGAAGAGGGCTCATTAAGGTATAGTTAGGATTTTTCACTTGGAGATATGGATGAAAATTTTAAAATTATGGTCAACTACAATTTGCAGAGGAAAAAAAAGGTTTCTATAACAAAGAGGTTGAACCTCTTAAGTGAAAGAGAGAGAAAGATTATCTACGAGAAAGAAGGAGGAAAAGGCTTGGAGGAAGAAAAAGATTTGATTTCCATAAAAAAAAGGTGAAATATGTTTGTTTTGTGAAATATAGGTCAATCAGTATAGCCATTCTATTTTGGACATGAATGACTAACCTGTTTTGCTCTAATTATTTAGGGGCTAAGAGTTACGAATTTGATAAAAAGTGTGCCGAAAAGATAATTGTGCTTAAAAGTTATTACAAATTACTCAAGTTGTCATCTTTTATTATTACT
>JAOQMM010000006.1:14854640-14864979 GCA_027563515.1 Erythroxylum platyclados
TCGAGAATGAAATTTTCATTCTATGCACATCAGATCATGAATTAGTAACTGCATCCAATCTGGAAAAAGAAATCTTTTAAAACTGAAATTTCAAAAGCTTTCAATTTAATTGTTGAGTCCTCTAGTGATCCAATACCAGCTTTGCCTTCATTAAGTTTGATTTCTCGAAGATGAACAGGGGCATTATTGTTTTTCACTCTTGTTTATTTGTAAATTCCATTTCATTGCCGTAGAAATTAGCTTTTGGGTCACAACTCACAACGACAAAGACAACCTTATTAAACTATTACAAAACCACATTTTGTTCCTGTTTTGTTGCCACTACTAAACATGAAAAGGTGAATGTATCCCTCTTCACGTAATGTAATAACACACCTTTATATTAAAAATATTTCTTGACTCTTGTATCAATGATATGAAATATGGTTGAAGAAGTCAAGAGTGGTTATTGGACCGGCAAACACGTTTGGAATATAAATATAAGGATTTTATATCATGCATTTTAACATAATACAAATATATAAATATATAGTTGGAATATACATGGTTCACAAATTTATTTTTATATATAGTTATATGATCCAAAAAAAATTGCACAAACAACCAATTTATTTAGGAAACATAACGTACCATGAAACATACACAATAAGGATATTGAAAGTTTGAGTATTTTATTGTAACTTTTCAAATTTTAGGCTATAATTACAAAATTGAGCAAAATTTGAGATTTTTTTTAATTAACCATATAAATTATTGGCTAAGACTCAAGACGTGAATATAACAACAATAACAACCAGTAGAAATTCTGCTGACACACAAAATCAGGAAAATTTTAGTAGTACGTAACCTTATTTCTAATTAATAAAGACAAGTGTTTATTGTATGAGAAGATATGAGAGATGTTAGTATTCCTAATAAATTTAATTTCCATTCACCTTTTGCAAAGTCAGTCAACTAATTAAAGTCATCACTTTAGCATAACAGAAATTGCTGATGCTAATTGGCAATGACAGGATGAATTATTGTTCAAAAAGATAAGTCTACTCCAAACATGCGCACAAACTGATCACTATCAGAGCATCTATATCTAAGAAAAAAGTAGTCATACCAACTTGATCAACATTACAACTTACAAAATGGGATGATTTTTGGTCCACATAAGAAATTTTACATTTGTTCAAAAACTTCCACATAAGGTACTAACACCGAGAAAATAATTAAGGAACCATATTGTGTATGTTTTCAAAAATAATTATTCTATTTTTTAATTTATTAAGAAATCTCTTTTCTTAAACACCGATTACGATGATTTAAAATAATTTATTTTAAAATTAGGAATAATATCATAGGAAGTTGAGAGAAACATGTTAGAGTTAATAGAAAAATTGTTTTTTAAAAAATTTGGAATGAGTCAAATTAAAAACCCTTAGAATCATTATTTGATTTTTTTATTTGATAAATTTCAACAGCTTTTTTTTTTTTGGTTTCCCACGAGGTGTCTTAGGTAGGCCCGAACGATCGGTGGCACCTTTAAGCCAGTACCATACCCAGACTATTCCCCGCTCGTGCCGAGTAGGACCCCGAAGGGTGGCAAAGCACTACCACCAAGTATTTAACACTGCTGCATTCACAAGCAGGAGTCGAACCTCCGACCTTGCTTAAGCGTAGATCAACCCCGACCACTGAACTACGGTGCTCGGTGGTAAATTTCAACAGCTTTTAGGGACGTAGGATCATTAAAAGAACAATGAGAGGCCATAAAGTAAGCGACAAAGTGAAATGGAAGATGACCTACCTGTTTGGGAAAATGGGCCTCAAGTCTTTTACTTTTAATGGCCGAACGACTAGAGTGTCAGATACGGTGGAACTGGAAAACATGGATTAGTCAAAAGACGAGGCGTTCACGGAAGTCTGCGCTACTTTTTTAAAAAAGTTTTTAAGACTAGCAAAAAAAAGTATCTTTTCCTCTGGTAAAGGTTTTTAAATATACTTTTTGTAAAGTATATTTAAATCACTTTCAAAGCATTCATATCTAACAAAAAAATGTCATCATACCAACTTGATGAACACTTCAACTTACAATATACTTTTTTGAAAGTATATTTAAATCACTTTCAGAGCATTCATATCTAACAAAAAAAAAGTCATCATACCAACTTGATGAACACAGCAAAATGGGATGATTTTTGGTCCACATAAGAAATTTTACAGAGGAGGCATTAACATTTGTTCAAAAAATTCCATATAAGGTGGGTCACCATCATAATGTTGCTATAAAATGCTTGTGGCAGTTCATCATTTGTTCAATAAGCAACAAGAGCACTAGTCCATCAGTAGAAATGGCGAGAGCAGAATACCATTTGAGGTTACAAAAAGAAGTGATTATTATGATAGTATTATTATTCCTATTACAATGGTGGAGCTCCCATGGTTGTGTGGAGGAGGAGAGAGCTGCACTGTTGCAGCTCCAACATTCCTTCAATATTTACCCAAACGGCGCATCTCTGCTCTCTTCATGGGATATGCATATCGACTGTTGTAAATGGTACGGAGTTGAGTGCAACGTCACAATGGGGCGAGTCAGTGAGCTACGTCTTTTCGGTTGTAGAGATGAGGGTTTCGGAGAATGGAAGTTCAATGCCTCAGTGTTCTTTCCCTTTCAACAACTCAGAAGTCTTGATTTAAGTTACAACAACATTGTTTGCTGCGTAGAGAATGAAGGTTCGTTTTATTTCTGTTAATACCACACAAAGACCATATCATATCACAAACTAAAACCATTTCCTCATTTTTATGTCAAACCCCCTCTCCCTTACTCTTTTATATATATATATAAGTTAAGACGGATTGTCATGTCTTACCAATTTATTTCAACTTCATTTGTTTTATTAAACAAGTTCTAACATGTAATTAGTACTGCAGGCTTTGATGGATTGCAAAGGTTGAACAATTTGGAGGCTCTTTATTTGGATGGGAATAGTTTGACTAATAATATTTTATCAATATTTTACGGATTTCAATCTCTCAAAACTTTGTCATTGGCTTATAATAAATTGAATGGATCAATTTATATGAAAGGTACATCTTTTTTGTCTTTTTCTTATGAATTATTCTTTTATAATTTATCATATTATTAATTACAACTAACAAAGTAGTTTAAATTTTTAATGCATAATAATTATAAAAATTTAATTTGTAATACATAATAATTATTATATATATTTGATTTCTTTTTTATTATTTATTAGATTTGTTCAACATGACCCACTTGGAGGAGTTAGACTTAAGCGGCAACAATATTGAGAAGTTTATTTCTTCTAAAGGTATAAATATTGATTTTACTTTTTATTGTATTTTTAAAAAATTAAAAGAAATATATTTAAAAAGCCAAAGGTATTACAAGAGTAAATTTGGTTCTCCACAAAGGAAATTTAATACAAAGAAAATATTAGAAACAAATTTTGGATAGTATTAGGAAGGTTGGGAGTGCCGGCAATAGTTAAAAACCATCATAATGCTTGGCATGTTGATGCTAAGTTTATGAGAACAATACTTTCTTTATGTTGTTTATTTATTGGTGATAGATATCCAAGGTTCAAGCAACATATGCAGCCTTTGGCTTTCCAATGGGGTTTGCAATGGAAGCAGCTTCCAATTACAATCATTAAAAGCATTCAAAAACCTTAAGTCTCTTTATTTGGAATATAATAATTTCACAGGAGTACTATTTCCTCAAGGTAACTAAAGTTTATAATTAAAAATTTACTTGTTATTACGCATTTATTATTTTGTAGTTGTTAATTTAACTTTTTTTTTGTCTTTGAAATTTGTTATGCAAATTTAAGCGGGTCTAAATAAATTGGAAGACTTGTTCTTAGATGCCTCTGACATGGATGAAAACTTCCTACTATCGCTTGGAGCACTTCGATCTTTGATGCATTTTTCCTTGCAGATTATCGATTATGAGACACTCAACATTCACAGTAAGTAGTAACTACTGTTGTATCAAATTTATGAATAATTTCTGCTTTAATTTGTTAATAACTAAAGATGAATAATATAATTTAGAGTTTCAAAACATGTAGTGTTTTGTCAGTACTTAAAATTATAATTAATGATTTATAAACATGTTATTTAAAAAATCCTTAAAATAATTAATAATTAATTGTAGTATCTTTTTGTTGTGTGGATTTTGTAGGTTTCCCCCGTTTCAAGAACTTGAAACTTCTAAATTTGGATGATAGCGTTGTGGGCAATAGCTTCCTCAACTCCATTGCAAATGCTACTTCACTTGAAAGTTTAAAGCTGAGTAGTTGTAAGCTCACAGGCAACATTGATGGTAACCTTTTTATGAGTTAAGTTAAATTTTGATGAATTATTACTTTTCTCTCTACTCTCTAATGTTATCTCAATTTATTTTTAGAATTATGCAAGTTCAAGAATCTCAAGGAGCTTGATCTACAAAACAATAATATTAATGGCACCTTGCCTTCTTGTTTGGCTAATTTAACACTTCTTCAGCATTTGGATCTATCCTTCAATCACTTCACTGAAAATATATCTACATCCCCCTTGAAGAGTCACACATCCATTGAGTATCTATCTATTTCTTATAATCAGTTTCAAATTCCAGTATCTCTATCTCCATTTCTCAATCATTCCAAACTCAAGGTTTTCACTGCTTCTGGAAATGAGGTGTA
Organism: Erythroxylum platyclados; assembly: GCA_027563515.1. NCBI lineage: Eukaryota > Viridiplantae > Streptophyta > Magnoliopsida > Malpighiales > Erythroxylaceae > Erythroxylum > Erythroxylum platyclados. The sequence continues at coordinate 14,859,341 of JAOQMM010000006.1, forward strand.
TGCAGAAAGTGATGGGGTTGATAACAATTTGACTCCTAAGCTTCAATTGGAAGAACTTGATTTGTCCTCTACATATGGGGAAGGAGGGGTATCATTTCCCAGATTTCTACACCATCAGCATGATTTGAGATCTCTTGATCTTTCTGGTATTCAAATGAGGGGAGTTGGATTTCCAACATGGTTACTAGACAACAATACTAATTTGGAAGAACTTTATTTGAGCAATTGCTCTCTTTGGGGAACGTTGCATTTACCAATTCATCCTCGTGCACAGTTCCAGTACTTGGATATTTCCAGCAATCTATTATATGACCACATTCCTACAGAGATTGGAAGGTATTTTCCAATGCTATACACATTATCCTTGAGTGAAAACAATTTCACTGGAAAGATTCCGAATAGCTTGTCTAATTGTTCTTTCTTAGAAGTATTGAGCTTATATCACAACAACTTATTTGGTAAGATACCAGAGTGGATTGGGAATATGTCTTCTCTTACGGTCTTGGATATGTCAAATAATAACCTTTCTGGAAGCCTACCTTCAAGAGACTTTGGACTAATCAAAATTAATCTCCCTGCAAACTGCCCGGCTAATCTAAAGAGGATTATGTCATGTGGTTCAATAACAAATCGATTCAATTATCTAACATCTCTTGTAGAAAGTTACTAATAGGTTTACAAAACAATGTGGATTGGCATAGGATGGTTTGGAGCACAAATCTTATCCCTAATGCATCTTTCATCCTTTGGCTTATCGTTAAAGGCAAGTTGGATATTCAAGTTTCACTAGCTGGATCGTACTTGTGTCCTCAGTTAAGATCAAAATAAGGACTTAAATAATTTACAATTTAATTGCAGATTTTTCAAATTCGCTTGGAATCACATTCCCACACTTTGCAATTTCACTTGCCATTAAACTCAATGAATTGACATTGTTTTATGGGCATTGAATCTCAAATGTGCCACAAAAGGTAACTCAAACATGTTCAAGCTAGCTTTTTGTGCAACAGTATATACCAATTTGTTGGTGAAAAACCAAAGAATCTTCAAGAGAACTCAAAATAGCTCAGAAATTACTTGTGAAAGGCTCCTATGCAAAATTAGAGAATCTGTTATTGCAAAGAACCTAGCTCACGCTATGAGTACAAATTGGATCTCCAAATGGATGATGTAGTAGAGTTATAGAGAGATTACCTGATACTTTTTTGACCAAACCTTAATTTGTCTATATTTTCACGAATTTCACTCTTAGTTGTTATACGACCTGTGTTGCCTGCGGTTATTTCTGTTTCTATACACTCCTGTTATGGCAGTGCTCCAGTGGAACTTTCTTTAATGACATTCCTTATTGACTTTCAAAAAAAAAAAGATATATACCTATATAACTAATAATCCATCTGTTGTGACAATCCATCTATGTAATTATTAAAATAAATAACATTCAGAAAATCAACTAGTTATTTCTAAATGATATAGAAAAATACTGACAGTTAGTTTATTACTTTTATAGAACAAATTGATATCCGAGAGGCGAAAGGTCTTGTCACTTTCGTTTTAAAGAGACTTCAATTTGTGTAACGATTAGCTGTAGTGATGCGAGGTTTGCAATAATGAGGTAGGATTCGTGTCTCTTCCCTGGCATATAATTTGTCAATTGCTTACCTCATCAACAATTTTGTTTCTTTCGTTTTTTCTATTTTCTACGATTTCAAGATGCTCATTTCGAGCTAAACAGGGGGAAGTGATTGTTCATTTGATGACATCATCCTGCACGCAAAATAGTTGAAAATTCATACCCTCTCGCGCACGCAAGACCCTTATCTTACTTGAACGAGGAACAGAACGCAAAAGAGTTGAAAATTCCTCGTACCATTATCACACCAAAGCTGCTGGGGGGTTAAAGACTTGACTGTTGTTTCCCTTAAATATTCGGCTTGCCAGAGTTGTAACTCGGAAAGGAAAAATGAGTGCAATGGAAAGCCTAGTGGTGGTTCTTTCAAGCTCTCTATGCCTCTTCCTGCTTCTAATACTTGTCAAGTTTCTTTACAGGGTATGGTGGACCCCAATCCGTGTACAGCGTCTGATGAGTTCACAGGGTATCGAAGGTCCTTCATATAGATTTATGTACGGAACCAACAATCAACTTCTCAAGATGAGAAATGAAGCTCTGAGTCGACCCATGACTGATCTTTCTCACACTATATATCCCAGAATCCAGCCTCATTTATACTTATGGATCAAGAAATACGGTAACAAGCTACTAATCTTGATTAGTTGCTCATGCTTCACCATTTAATTTACTTTGATTTGGATCTGATTAGTTTGATCTGCTTTACATCTGCAGGGACCAATTTTCTGCAATGGTTTGGTCCTCAGCCACAGTTGGTTATGTCTGAACCAGACCTAATCAAAGAGGTTCTGACTAATAAAGACAGAATTTACAGGAAACCGCCAATCCGAGGTTATTCGAAGAAGATACTAGGGAATGGCCTTGTGACTTCTGAAGGTGAAAAATGGTCTAAGATGAGGAAGTTGGCAAACTATGCATTCCACGGGGAGAGCTTAAAAGTAAGGGCGGTTTTGTTCATACTTGCAGAGTTTATATTATTTTTGTACAGCTAATTGCAAAATATAAACATGCTGCAGAATATGATTCCAGAAATGGTTGCCAGTGTCGAAATGATGTTAGAAAGTTGGGAAAAGTATCATGGCAAGGAGCTTGAGGTGTTTGAAGAATTCAGGCGATTGACCTCGGAAGTGATTTCCAGAACAGCTTTTGGAAGTAGTTACCTTTAGGGAAAAAACATTTTTGACATGATAAACAAGTTGCAAGTGATAACACAAAGAAATGCCTTCAAATTTAGAATACCTGGAATAGGGTAAATCCCTCTTCTTTGAGTTATTTGAGCTTTTGATTGCTGTCTTATGATGGATCAAGGGCATGTGCGAGCTAGCCATCAAGTATAACAAGTTTCATGTATTTTAAATCATGATACTAAACCTGAAATACATCCTTTTTTTTTTATGTATGATTTGTTCTATCATTCTTTTTGCAGTAAGATTTTAAGGTATGGAGACGAATTTGAAGCAGAGGAGCTTGAGAAAGGCATACATAACTCCATCTTGAAATTGTTTAAAAAGAGAGAAGAGAGAGTCGTGAGTGGGAAATCAGACAGTTACGGAAATGACTTCTTCGGATTACTTATAAGCGCTTATCACGATGATGATGAATCCAAGAAGATCTCAGTGGAAGATCTTGTTGATGAGTGCAAGACATTTTACTTTGGTGGACAAGAAACCACTACCACATTACTCACATGGACTGTCTTACTTTTAGCAATCCATACAGATTGGCAAGAAGAAGCTCGAAATGAAATTCTCAAAATTTTTGGTCAACAAACTCCAAATGCAGAAGGCATTGCAAAACTTAAAATTGTAAGTCTTAAGTATGAAAACAAGTTATCAGTGAGTTATTATTATTATTAACCTTCCATTTTATCTTTCGAATGCAGTTGAGTATGATAATCAACGAGACTTTGAGATTATATCCTCCTGTAGTTGCATTGCATAGGCAAGTAAGCACAGAAATTCGACTGGGAAAACTCACTCTGCCGGCCAATATGTACCTGCTCCTCCCCATTCTAGCACTTCATCACGATCCTAACATCTGGGGTGAAGATGTTCATCTTTTCAAACCAGAGAGATTCTCAGAAGGAGTTGCTAAAGCTGTAGATGGAAATTCTGCTGCATATTTACCATTCGGCGCTGGACCTCGAATTTGTGTTGGCTTCAACTTTGCTACCATCGAAGCCAAGATAGCTCTTTGTATGATTCTTCAACGTTATAGCTTCAGTCTTTCCCCTGCATATGTTCACTCTCCATTTCAGCTCCTCACCGTCCTCCCACAGTACGGAGTTCAGGTGATACTCAATGCACTGTAGTGTAAGCTAAGAGTATTCACTTGTACTTTATGTGGAGGATAGTCAATTCCTTGAAATTCATGTTATAGAGAGGCTAATATTAATAACCTGCCAAAGCTATTCAAACGATTAGAGGAATCTCTTGTTCTTCGTTTAAGATACCTGCAGTACAATTCTGACATCAGGTGACCATTTATGGTGAAACTCGCGGGGGCTTAATTCTAATGGGCTACCAATGTGTCAACATAAATTACATTATATCGCGATGTCTTGCATCTTGCATATAAAGCATACCTTCTCGAGCATCATAACTTTTAGCTACAATTTAAAACTTATCTTCATCATTCCATGAAATAAATAGGAGTCACCCTCTTCTTCTACTGATCTTCCACCAATAACTCGACCCTTTCAGTTTGTAAATATTTATTATTGGTTCTAATATTGTTATTAGGGTACATTAAGTGCTTTTGAATTTTTAAAATTTTCATAAATTTGTACATTAATAACAAAATTGAGAATTACTTGTGTATTATTAGTCTTGTAACTTTGAGTGTCCTGCTCATATTAAAAAAATTACAATTACTTGCAGGCGATTAAGTTATAAGTCAAATGTTGAGCAATTTTTAATCTTATAAAACTTTCAATATTCCGCAAGTGCATGGGTTGTAGCGTAATATATGAGGTGTCGATCATATGAAGAATTAGTGAACTAATCGAATCATAATTTATTTAAGGCCTAAAAGTGTAATTAAAATGAAAATAAAAATGAGCAGAAAATTAAGCAATTGAATATGGATAGATCGAAAATAAAGTTGTAAAATTAACACAAGAAATCAAAATTAAGCGCAATCAATTAACAATTGAAAATTCAAACAAGGAAGATTAATCAATTATGAGAAAAGGGAATTCATCCTATCATCTAATGCTAACTTAATCACTTTTGAGATAATTCGGTATCGGTCTTAGAAGTTCAAAAGGTGATTACTCTTTCTCGAGTTATAATCATTTAATCCTAAATTATAAACTCTAATTGAATTGCATCATGGAATTTGCAATCTCTCAATTAGCAAACAGCCTACACATCCAATTAGATCTTAAGAACTCTAATGGACAGTCTGGTTCTCACACGAAGTCTCTCTTTGTATAAATTACCGATTTGATTGTTTACGTGATCTATTAGATTGTTTAACTCTTATTACCCAATCTAATCATTTTGCCATCGGTTCACTCTCTCAATTTATTACCGAAGCATGCAAATACAATAAATAATCACAAAACCTAACTCATTAATATCAAAAGTAATCAAATTAACATTGATTAAAAAACAAAACCCTAAAAGAGTATAGAACAACCTTAAACCCAAATTCACCATCATCACATCCATCTTATACATCAAAATGAAAGAAATAACAAAATGGAATAGAAATGTAACTTGGGATTTCTATTGCAATAACATGATATCTGTTAGATCTTATTGTACATGTGAAGTACTATGGCACCCAATTAAACTTCAAGTCTGACATTATTCAAGTTAGAGATCACCTCAAAGCAACAACTAACTTGATACAGGTCATAAAAACTTTATAGCCGTTAAATTGTTCCAATTACCACCCATATGTATCCTAGGAATGCTAAACACCATTAGCACCATTAGAAGCTTCCGAGACATCATCACATGATGTTCTCAAACATTACAAGAAAATCAGTCAATTCTTTCAG
>JAOQMM010000006.1:14906840-14939599 GCA_027563515.1 Erythroxylum platyclados
TTTACTGTTCAAGCACTATTCAGCTACTATTCCCATTCCTTTACTTCAACTAGCTCATTAACTTAGTTTCTTCCATCTTTCTTATGAAAAATTAATGATCAATTAAGCATTCACATATACGAATACACTCAACCCGTATCTCATACCCTATACCCATACTCAGAACTCGTACCTATAACCAATAATTAAAAAATCTAATCAGTTCGATTGGTTTAATCGTAAAAATCTTGAACCGTTCAACTTTTTAACTTTCAGTTAAATTTATTTTAATAACTCTTGTTGTTAAAAATCGATCAATTTATTAATTAGTCAGTCAATTTTAGTAAATTAATAAGTTTTTATAAACTAAAATAAATAAAGTAGTTTTTATTTATCAATCTCTTTTTTAATTAAATTTTAAATTCTTCAATAGGTAGGGACAATTTCTTTCAATCATATTTTACTTTTCTTAATTTTATTTAATCTTTAGTCGATTTTATGACGATCTAATATTAGTTGAACCTTTTAAATCTTAAATATTTTTTCTTACCCATAACCCATCACCCATAACTCATCACTTATGTACTTGTAACCCATTGTATTTGAAAATACCCGCATCATTTGACCATCCTCTCCTTTGCATCGTCTTCTAGGAGGCACAATTTTTTGTGTCTCCTCTCCTCTACGTTTGCAATTGGAAGCACCATTTGCTTCATTATTATGCGTTGTTTAGTTTAACATTAGGCTTTGAAACTTCACAAGCTAGATATGTTTTCCCTTTCTATTAGCTGTTTAATTTTGTATTATGGTGTTTTATGTGGTTTTTTTGATTTTCTGTGTTTTAGGTTTGCTTGTGTGTATCAGAGTGAAAATGTAAGCACACATCTCTTATGAGCATTTCATCAAGCAACTTGTATGTGTTCGCCTCCAAGCCATATCTCTGCTTGTTTCTTTGTCAACAAACAATGCTAAAGTCGTACCTAATTACCTACTATTTTTTGCTTTTTCTCTTCTCTATTTAGGTCTCTATAAAAAACTCAAGTTGTTTCGAGCACATATCAATCTCAAGGTGTTGAGGATGGGGATGTTGGTTCTACTATTGGGCTAGTAAAGGGTTGGATTTTCTTGGTGTTGTCAATAGTTAATATAATTGAAATTTGCTTTGGGTTGTTGTCTTATGGGAGTATGAGTGATTTCATTTTGTTTCAGCTTTAGTCTACTTGGTTTCCTTTGCTCTCATTGTTTATATTTCCACTACTATCTATCCTTTGATGCACTAATAATGTGAGCTATAAATTGAACTTCTTACAAATTAGAAATGGACTATAAGATTTTAAATCTTTGGTGGTTAGGTTGGGTTGAGATTTTTGGTTCTTTCAATTGATTTTACCTACTATTACAGTCTAGCTAAGATTACTTAATTTTGCCTCTTATTTTTACTTGAATAATGACAATTTTCAGACTCAGTACAAAGTCACCTTATTTGGATGAACTTAGTTCTTAATCGAGATTATACTTCATAGGCATACTCATGATTAGCTACATAACTTGATTAGTCTTAGTTGGGTTCTTGTTCACATTTGTTCCTTATTAATTGAACAAGTACTCTCACTTCATTTTGATATTACTTAGATAAGATAACTAGCTAGCTTTTTTTAAATCTAGTTAGAGCTACCATTAAGACTTGGAATTTTTGTTGTAGCTTTAATGCATGAAGTTTAGTTTTCCTAATGTGAAGAATTTCATTGTTACCTTAAGTCAATCTTGAGTTCATTTTTTGTCACTTAATTCTTATGTCATACCCTTGTTTCCCATCATGGAGTTGTTATCTTTGGATGGGATATGCTACATTGGAAAGTTGCCTTTCAATTATGAATGAGAATTTGTACTAGTGATATCATAATATGTTATAATAATAAGATTACAGATTTCTATCAATGAAATATATGACGTGATATAGCAATTGTTTTCATTTTCTACTTGTGTTGTGCTGCATTACATCTACATCTGTTATGAAAGTATTTATTATTTATTTTAATCTTTTCTTTAGCACATTGTGATTTATGCATAACCTTTTATGTCCAGCAAACAATATCTTTGTCCTTACTCCTTGGAGAGTCAACTTCAGTTTATAGTGACATGGACGTCTTTAATTTTTATTCAAGGTAGCAAATCTCTTTATCAGAGATTCTAGTTGACAACATGTTCTGAAGTAGAATGAAGTTTCCTAATTTTTTTCTATTTAGTTAACTCTATTTGAGGTTAAGTGTGTAGTATTATGGTTGGGACTTTTAATTGAAATTATCAATTTCATGTGCTACAGCCAACCCTTTTGGTATTTGCAATAGAAATAGGTGTTAATTTCCTTTAATCCAAAGCTCTTGTTGGTATTCAACAAATTGTTTAGAATTTTATGGTAAATTTTTTTTCTTTTTGTATGAACTTATTGGACATCCATCTTGTCGTGATAACGTAGTTGAGTGTTTATTCGATCCACCACCTGAGGCCGGGCCAATCAAATCTCTTCGTTCCTGAATTCGACTCAACAAGTGATCCTTAAGCACCAGTAAAAGCAAAAGCATATCTAGAAGTGGATACCAACAGCAGTAGAGGAAGATTCCCGAAAATAAAAAAAGAGCCATATTTGTCTATGATAATAAGAGCAGAAACTATCATAACAATGGATCAAAACTTCTTAGTAAATTTTGTTATTATAGTGAATCTCTTCTAGGTTTTAATTTTAGATAGTAATCATTTTTGGTTATTTAGTTAATTTAAAATATATTGACTTATAATTTATGACTACTAATTTATTTGTAATGATGCCACATGTGGAGTTTGAAAACAATGTTTTTATTTTATTTTTTTCTATAATTTTTTATTTTTATTTTTTTTTCCATATGGTAGGTAGATATAATCCTTCATTTTTTAATGTTTTTGTATATAAGTAAGTGAAGATGGATGATTGAGACGAAAAAATGACTATGTTTTATGGTGAAAAGTTTATATATGGAGAAGATGTTGACTATGTGGGTAGAAATGTTAAAAGTTGGGGTATTGAAATTGATAGGTTTTGTTATTAGGACCTTGAGATGATGCTTATGGAAGTTGTTAAAGGTCCGCTAGCAAACAAGCTTATGCATAGAGTACCAAGAATTAGTCTAAATATGGGTTAATGGAGGTGGATAAGTGTTAGACCCCTGAGTCCTAATAGTAGAATTATGTAGGCATTAGTGAGCCTTGACCAATGTTTGAAACTTGGGATAACGAAATAAGGCAAAGACTTATGAGTAGGCTGTCGATAAGTTGGCATGTGTTTGTACACTTTAACAAAAATCTTCTACGAGATGGAAAATTTGGATGTAAGACCAAAAGATAGCTTGAGATGTACTTTGGGTTGAAAGTTAGCTGTATCACATCTATAAGGGAGACATGTGAGAGTCTAAGGACTTAATGTGGGCTTAAATAGAAGGACCATGACGAATGAACTTGACATGGGTAAGCATTAGATCAGACCAGTTTGCTATGAAAGGCTTTGGGCTTAGATAACTCATCATCAATAGATAGAGATCAAGGGCAGATCTTCAATGATGTGGCAGATAAGATCACAATAGATATACATCAACTCTAAAACATAAATACCATATAAAGATACTAGTGTTCTTCATAGAGATAGATATATCATTCCCAGTTAAATATAATCTCTTTTCTTGTTAGTTGTGATGTAACTAAATTCTATTAGATAGAGACCTATTTGGAAGGGGTTATCATAACATTGGTAGGATGTAATATAATAACCATAGAGGTAATCTGGTTAGTTCAGTCAGTTAGGATTCTGAATTGTAAAGTCAGAGGTTCCTAAAAATAGCTTATTTGAGTCTTGCTCCTAAAGAAGAGAGATAGAAGGGCAAGCGAACATATTGAGAGAGAGCATTTCTTTGTAGACTTTCTGGGAAGTAACAAAGGTTGGTTTTTATTGTAGCTCTTGTGTGTTTGTTGTTGCCTATGATTATTTAATACTTTCTTAGTATTCTTACTTGAGTGTGAGAGTTACACTTTGAGGGTTGTGAGACATTCGAGAACAAAGTTTTATTGGTCAACAATCACATGGGAAAGCTAAGTCTTGCTTAAATAGACCTAATTGAGATTGTAGTGCAAAGGAGTAGACGCGACTTTAATATAAGTTTGGTGTCTAGGAAAACCTTTGTAACAATAAGAGTGATGCTTATGTGATAGAGATATGTAAGCTAATTGCATAATATAAGGTGATAGAGATCTATATTGATCATGGATCCAAATTTGTCATATTTAGAACAATATTTTGATGAAGATATTTGGGTGGAGGTTATTATTATGATTGTTGATGATGTCCCCATCAATGTCACTAAGTCCACTGTTGTGCAATACATGAGTGTAGATGTAGATAAATAAGAAGCTGTAGGTGTAAGTGGGAGTGAAGTTGATCTAGATGAGCAAGAAGAGAATTTATTTGTTGATGTGAGGATTAGAGAGGAGTTTGATTCAGATTTGGAGGATAAAGAGTTGGAATTATCTAGGGGTTTAGTTGCTTCATCTAAAAGGGGATAGTTGAAGAAAAAAATTGAGAGCAATACTTGCAACATATAACAAAAAAAGGAAAGCTACAAAAGAAAATATAGCAGATGATGGATATGATATTGATGGGAATGATATAGAAGATGAAATTATGATAAATTACTTTGAATCAAATCATAGTTATAGTTTTGAATAAGGTGGTTCAGACGTGGATGAGGAGTTAAGACATAAATTAAATGTTTATAGATTCAATCCTTATAAGAAAAAGATTGGGATTAAGCTTGGTACGTTGTTTGACAATTCTAACCAATTCAAGGATGCACTTCACAAGATGGCTATTGATGAAAGAAGGGAGTTTACTTTTATGAGGAATACCAAACAATTTGTGAAAGCCAAATGTGTGAATAAGTACTACAAATGGTATATTTTAGTGAGCTTTGTCAAGATTTAAATATTTCAAGTATTCTTAGTTTTCTGGTAATTTTAAATTTAGGCTTCATTAATGTTGTAGACTGACAACTTACAAATATGTATACAGGTAATAGTTTATGAACAAAAGCACATATGCAATCCTATTTTTCATAATAAAAGTGTGGGTTCAATATGGTTTGCTAACAATTAATTAAAAAGACTTTCTAGGACTTGTTGTACTGAAGCTAATAGACTTGAGGAAGTTTATGAAGAAAGATTTGAGAGTCAATGTTGGTTACAATGTTTGTTATAGGGCTAGGAAGTTGGTGATAGAGGAAATGCAAAGAGGTGTAAAGGCAAAACATAGCAATTTGTAGGATTACAAGGGAAAACTTTTAAGGTCAAATCATGGTTTGAGAATTGAATTGGTTATTAAAAGGCCATCACTTAGAGATGATCTGTAGCAATCATTTGATAAATTGTATGTTTTTCTCACTGTTGCAAGGAGGGAATGTATGTTTTTTTTTTCACTGTTGCAAAAAGGGCTTCTTCACTAAATGTAGAAAGTTGATATGACTAGATGGTTACTTTCTTAAAGGGATTGTAAAAGGTGAGTTATTAACAGTAGTTGGAAGATATGATAATAATCAGATGTTTCTTGTGGCATATGACAATAATCAGATGATTTATATAACAAAAGAATCTTGGAATTGGTTTTTATAGTTGTTGAAGAAATACTTGGATCTAAAAGATGGAGGTGGGTGGGCAGTGATTTCTGATCGATAAAATGTTTACTGTGAATTTTATAAACTTTATTAATAAATAGTAATTCTTATTACTTATTCACTAAAATTTTCAATTAAATTTATATATGGTCTTGGGGAGGCATTTAGAAGATAGCTACTAAAGGTTGAAGTAAGGTCTTGTCTGAGATATATGTTTGTCAATTGGAGAAAAAGGAATCACAAAGGACTCAAATTAAAAAGAATGTTATGTCAATATTATAAGTTATATAATAAATTTGACTTATTTTTCATTTGAAGGAGTTAGAAGAGGACTTGGAAAATACTCAAAGATATCTACTAAGAATTCCAAAGAAAAAATGGTCAAGGGAATATTTCAACACTTCATTCAAATATGATATTATGGATAATAATCTTTGTGAAACATTTAATGAAAGTAATTGAAGTTGAAGTACTGGTGATGAAACAACTAGTTAAGACTAGGAACAGGCAAGTAAATAAAGAGATGAAATTGGTCCAAAAATAAAGAATAAATTGAGAATTAATTAGGAGTTAAGCATTGATTTTGAACTTGAGAGTAACGGTGATGGTAGATTCAAAGTAATATAGAAAAAAGTTAAGCATGTTGTGAACTTGAAAAATAAGACATGTAATTATAAAAGCTCGGATGTGTTGAAAATCCCATATTCGCATGTCATTGTTGTTATTGAGACCAATAATGAAGAGCCTGGAAAATATGTATCTCATTGGTTTATGAAAGACAAGTATCTATAACTTATCAATACATGATGGATCCAGTTCAAAGAGATAAATTCTGACCTAAAACTGAACATATACTACCATTACCACCGTTATTTCAAAAAATGTCAGGCAGGTCAAAGAAGAATAAGCGAAAAGAGGATTAGGAGAATACTACTAAAGTCAACAAGATATTAAGGAGAGGAATGAAAATGACCTCTCAAACTTGCTTTTAGCAACAACACATTAGAAAAACATGTCCAATAAAAGGTGTATTGCAAGAAGTTTTAACATATACAAATGTAAGTTAATACATTATTTATTTGTCTTTTTCTTATTCGTCTTCAAACTTAAACATTATTTGTTTTTATTTTTTCAAATGTGGTCTACAAGTGATGTCCAAAAAAACTGTTCTAATATTAATCCTTTAAGTCAACCACCTATGTCAAAGCCAAATGAAAGAAAGAGGCTAATCAATGGATGTGGGATATTGTAGGTTGAAGAACCTTAACCACCGATTACAAAGCAAGTTATAACTCGACAAAGGTTATAAGTGCTGAGAATCTCAAAGATTTATAGGTCCTAAATCAATTTTGACAATTAAGTTATTCTTTGATTATGTGTTGCCATTTTATTAGGAAAAAAAATGTAAGGATGAAAGGTACAAAATCAAAAGCAAGGATGAAAGGTACAAAATCAAAAGCTTCAAGAAGTACTATTTAAATTCATTGAATTGAATATTTTGGTATGCTTTATAGATATATTTTACCTATATGCCTTGTCCTACAAGATGGGAATATTACTTTTAGATAATATAATTTATATGTGGGCTCCTAATGGGACATTAAGTATTTTGTTATGACATTTCTCCATTAGATTTGGTCTTATGTTTACCTATTATTGTTGTAAAATTCATATGCCTAATAAATCGCAAAATATAAAATTCATATGCCTAATAAATCGCAAAATACTTTAAGATCACACATTTTTGGTAATCGTATTGAATATATGTGTGTCAAAACAAAATATAGAAGACCATTATTTAGAATATAACAGTGTGAAAAGTTCAACAACTGAGGTGAAAATTTAGTAAAAGAGATAGTTATAATGTGGGGATAAGGGAATGTGCACAAGGTATACATCACAAGAGATAGTTATTAAAGAGTCTTTGTCGCTAGAATAATGGTTTAACAATACAATGACATTAATGATTGAAGTTCAATATCTCTGGTTCAACATATATTGGTTCTCTTATATGAAATTGCTAAAATGTGCTTGCTATTGGCAAGTTACCAAACATATTGATTAAGGAAACATCAAAGGATTTCAAGTTCATATTTGCCATCGTAATCTTTATGGAGCTTCACAATAATTAAATATTAAATGAGACTAAGTAACATGCATCAAATCTAACTTAATTACAGTAGAGATAAGAACTAACAAAAGAGGATTACAAAAGGCAAGAGCAATATGGTAGCTTTTTACCACACAGAATCAAGAAATTCCTTTAAACATTGACAAACACAAGTCTAACGTAGAATTGCTATGATCTAGAATAATATTAGTTAATTCTCTACTTTGTTTATAAAACAATCTTAAAATAAATACAAGAGAACAAGGCTAATAATTATCCAAAAACATGGAAAGTTTCACTTAAACCCATAAATGACAACAAATCTGAAAAATCAATCACCTTAAGTTTTTCATACATGCTTCTTTCCTCCACCCATCATCTTGGACTTCTACATCCACTAATGACAGTTTATAATGGCAACCACTAACAATATAATACTGAATATTTTAATTTTCAACTTTAGCATTTTTTTTCTTCTTCCAGCTATTTTTCTTCTTTAATAGGCCATGTATGATGCTTAAAGCTTTTTCACACATCGGAGGATCAACCTACTTAAAAAACTGACAATTTTGATGCTGAAATTAAACAAAAACAAAAAGACCAACCCAGTGAAAGTCCGTCAATACACGAGGTCTAGGAGGTCCAATAGTATCAACCTTATCTCCAACTAGTAGAGAGACTATTTCTGACAAACTCAAATGAAGAAAAAAGAAAAAAATATAATATGCATATACATATTAAAATAATACTAATTAAAGTAAAAGATAAAAGATAAAAAAATATAATATAATAAATAAAAATGTAATAAATAAAAATATAAAATACGTAATAAAATAAATAATATGATAAAAATAAAACAAGTTAAAGAGTAAAAATAAAAGATAAAATAAGTAAATAAATACAAAAATAGGAAATAAGACAAACAAATAAACAAATTAAACAAGTCATCATAAGAAAATATTTAAGCTAAGGAAAGAAATGCTTAGGCTAAATCACTAAAAGGAAAGTATAACTTATTTAAAAGTTTACGCTAAATACAAGAGGAAAGCATTTAAAAGATCTGTGAGAACAATAATGATCTCTCTATGTAAGATCCTTTATCCGTATCTTAGTACTCCAAAGTTTTCTATTAAGAGTCATGTTCTTGATAAATTCTAGCAGAGCTATATCATTCTTGATCAGCTGCTATCAATTCTTCTTAGGCCTTCTTTTTTTCTCTTATAGTTTCTAAGTACAATCTTCTCGCATCTTCTCACTGAACATTTGGATGTCTCCTTTTAACATGCCTAAACTACCTAAGCCTTATCTCTCCTAATTTTTCATTAATATTAACCACCTTTAATTTATCTCTTAGCATTACATTCCTGTACTTATTTTTTCTAGTAAGATTGCACATCTAATGGAGCATTCTCATCTCTACCACCATTAGCTTATAACTATGCACGTGTTTGATGGGCCAACATTCCATCCCATAAAGCATGACCCTTGAGCTTGAGTGGTATCTTCTTGTCACATAAAACTCCTGATACACTTCTCTATTTAAGTCACCTTGACCTGATACGGTGAACCATGTCTTTATTAATCTCTCTATTGCTTTAGATGATAAATCCTAGATACTTAAAATATGCCTCTAGTGGCATAACTTCTAAACCAATTTTTACCTCCACATCAATATCCACCTTATGTCCTAAAAAGTTACACTCTATATACTCAGTCTTAACCCTATTCAATTAAAAACCCTTCGACTCTAATGTATCCCTCAAAATTAACAATAATATCGAGATTAAAAAGTCAAATAACTCACGCAACCATAAAATGAAGAAATAAATCACCCCACATTAAGCACAGAAAACAAAGCATCTTCCAGGATTTCTCTCTATCAATAAAGTCCATATGACAACCATTTAACCACAAAAACAAAAAAATTCTTTGTCCAATCCACCTGCCAAACTTTTATTGATTTTAGACTCATAATACTCAATCTTAACTAGCTATGTTAAAGATCATAATATGATAAGAAGTTTATTTTATAGTTAAAAGATAATAATCAACTAGAATCTTAGCAAAAGAAAATAAATTAATATTGTGCAACAAAACTGAAGTCCTATTTAACTGGTATAGGAAGCAAAACATGGTTAAGACCTTAAAGGGTAATATTCTTAAATATTACATTATTGCAACCTAAAAAACACTTTGCCAAGACCATGTTGTCTAGAATATATATTTTTTATTTAGAACATGTCACAATGATCATATAAAAGGTCTAAGAAAACTGGAACTTACATCACTATCATTTACGCGATATTGGTAGTTTGGACATTTAGGATTTGCCTAAAAATTTTTGATTTGGTGAGCACAGAATCGTGAGGCACAAACTGGGTTTTACATAAAGAAGCTTCAAAAGAGTAGCATGAGTTTATTTAGCTAGCCTAAGGAAGATAGATAAGATCATTTACACTTCTCCGATAATTATATATAATCCATATGGTTGTAAATGAACAAAAACAACATCTATATCTAGAGAATCTAAATAAGGATATGATCTACATTAATAATAACTTATCAATAGTCAGGACAAATCTTCGACCAATAAATTTTAATAGTGAAACTTGAAATTAGTTAATAATAGGTAATTTCAGTTTCAATATTGCAAACCAAAGTAACAACGTGATGTTATTTTCTGAATTCATCATAAATGTATATCAATTACAATCAGATGGACCATGATTTTTGATATTATATTTTCATTTACACCAAAGGTCATTTTAGAGTGTTAGTGTCAAACCAACCATTTGAAAAGCTATACCTTTAACAAATTTGCAAAGACATTGTCTTTAAGACCACAATATGATAATCAATGCCTCTTATAGAAGGATCAGTTTGTGTCTGAGTTGTTAGAAACATAAATATCATATGATATCAATAGAGCACCTAAACATTTCAGTTTTCTTTTGTTTATGAAGTAACAGCCCACTTAAACAAAAGTTCTCAAAATAATCCAAATCAAATTCTCAAAGAGATAAAATTAAAATATATCATTAAAAATTTGTAGGAACAAAATGGGTTTTATGTAGAGACATAAACTAAGAAGATAAGAAGCAAAAAATAGTAAAGACAGATGGAAACATGCAAGTTGTTTAATGAAATGCCCGTACACATAAAACGCCATAATACAAAATTAAACAACCAACAAAAGGGAAAAAAATACCTAGCTTATGAAATTTCAAACTCTAATGTTAAACCCCCCAATGCGTAGCTTTGAAAGAATGAAGAAAATGGTGCTTCCAATTACAAACGCAAAGGAGAGAAGACACAAAAAATGATGCTTCCCAGTTGATGATATAGAAAATGATGCTTCCCAGACAACGACACAGAAGAGAGGAGATGTAGATGATGTCGGTATTTTAAATAAAATGGGTTATGGTTGCATGGGTTATAGGTATGAGTCTTGCGTATGAGTTATGAGTTAGGTGTTCTACACGGATGCTTAGTTGGTCAATAATTTTTTACGTGAAAAGCCTACATGTCACGGACAAAAACTATTTTATTAGCCAAATTAGTAAAATACCAACAAAGCTAACGTAATGAACTAAGATATTAAGGTTATAAAAGTTAAATACTTAATTGAAAATTTTAAAAGCTTTAACACTAAATTGAAAAAATTTCAAAAGATTTGGTAGTTTAGAATTTGTTATCCCTTTACTTTTTGTATTAAGGACATAATTACACTCAAAAATATTTTTAAACCTTTCTAATTAATTCCTAAATAAGTATAAATGATAAATTAGAACTTAATTAAAAAAATCTTAAATATTTCATAAAAGGAGACAAGAAGTTAGTAAATTTTGATACTATAAAGTCACGTTTTTTTGGTCACAAATTAATAATTTTAAATTATTATAAATTAATTCTTAATAATTCATATGACTAAAGTCACATTTGTTGAAAACGAAACAGTGAATATGAGCTATTAAAACGAATGTAAAGCAAAACAGTAGAGAAAATAATTTTAAAACAAACCTTTGAATTATGTGATGACATTGAAATTTAAAGGCTAAATTGTCACGGAATATATTGTTGTTTTATAGATGTATGTATAAAGGTTGTGCCTACCATCATTTGGTTATTGAGATTTAGTCCTTATAGATTGATGTATTATGTATCCATATATCACGAAAATGTAAATTCGATGTTCAATAAATAACTTTTCAAATACGAATCATAATTAATATAATAATAAACTCAGGCATAATTCTTGCCAAAATATATATATTTGTTATAAAATAGAAAATATTTGAAAATTAGAATTATTTATATCACCAATTATAAATTATTTTAGTACATTTACAGATAATTTATGATATTTATAAATAATCTAATTAATATAGGTGATTAAATAAGAGAAAAAATATCGAACACGAATATAACAATTTTTGTGGGACCCACAAGCTATAAAATGTTTCAATTCCTCTGCCACCCACCACGGGTTTCATATCCAGCACCACCGCTCAGGTAGCTTCCCTCTGCTCATTTCTTTTTGTTTTTGGCTATGATTGGGTTGTAGATATTCATTAACAATCAGTGATATGAACTTGTTCAAGGCTGTGTACTTAAGCGTACTCTTCCTGGATCTCCAAAGTTCTCTGTTCTCTGCTTTTCTTTGCTTTCTGTTGGTGACCATCTGATCATTTGTTCAGGCTACTAAACTTTCAGGAGATGATTTCCCTTCAAATTGGAAGTTTAAATTCTAACATTCTGAGTAAAAACAGAGCCTCTTTGGTTGAGGGTTCTTCAAGTCTTCAGTTCTTGCAATTGGGTAATAGAGGCTTCCTTGGCTGCTGTCAGTTAGTTTTTGCCACTCTTCATTTCGCTTCTTATGATTGTTTTATTGGAGTGCTCTTGGTATTCTGTATGTACTAGAAAGGTTTGTGCTTTGTGCCGTTATAAGGGACCTCAAATCTTCATCTTTCAGCTGTTCATTATTTTGTTTTGATGAATTAGTAGGTATGACTGACCAACATGTGATACAAATTAAGTAAAATATTTTCTCGTGTAGCAAAAATTATGTCCAACTTAGATGCAAATTTATGATTACTCTTTTGAACATTGTTTCCTTCCATTTAGTTCATCGTATTCACACCTGCTGACATTATATTCTAACTGTTTAGTAAGGTTGTTTAATCCTGTCAGAAACTAATTTTTTGAATTCAATGACTCAAGGTCGACAAGTATATAGTTCTCCTTCTCATTCTCCTGTATTTCCATTGCTTTCTATCCGTAGTTTCTTTTAAGAAACATGTTACCTGACCTTCAATATTGTAATACAAACATACTATAGTCGTATGAAGTTGCCAACGAGCTTCTTTCACATTGAAATTGGGAGAGATGAAATATACCTTAAGATGGTCAATGAAGCATGTTAGTAATCACCATGAGAAGGACCAAGAGAAAATCACTATGTGTGCTTGTTGAAAAAGCAGATTGCTTTCTCGAAGCAATCCTTCCATGCAGTCTTCAGTGTTACTTTATACCTATTTTATCTAACCATGGGTTCATTCACATCTCAGTGTCAGGAAAACCAATTTTCAGAAGTTACAAAAATGGAACTTTTTCTTCTGCAAGAAAGGGACTGAGTAGTATGGGATCAAAGAAAATCTACTTCACTGCTCCTAAATGTAGCAGCTCCTCAAATTCCAGTGGCAGTGAAGATGATTCCTCCAACCAAGGCAAGGCATGTGTTCAGCTTGTTATGACTGAACTAAGCATTCCAGTTCCATTGGGTCTTACAATAACCATCAGAAAAATCTTTAGATTCTTATAGTCCTCTGATGATTATCATATGTTAGTCTTATCTAAAATGAGACGGATGATATTACTTTGCATTACAAGATGGGTGGGGCTTTAACTAATTCATCACTTACTTTCTAATTATATGAATTTGCTGCTGTAGAAGTCCTCATTTTCTGGAATTGATGAGTTCCTACTCATCAAATTGGATTTTGATACTCATCTATTCACTTGTTCCCTTAACAGACACCTTTTGGGTACAACCGGAAGGATGTATTACTGATTGGACTTGGAGTTACAGTTCTTGGATATGGCTTGAAAAGTGGACTGGAGGTATCGTAACTATCATACCTTACATGATTCCAACTTTCCATTTCCCTGGCTGTCATGTCTTCATATGTGTGTCTGTCTTTATCCATGGAATCAATTATCAACAAATAGCTTAACAATTATAACGTGTAAGCTGAATAAACCTCTGATGTAATATCTTTCATTGAACTGAGATTTTGCGGAATTGTTTGAGTATTGACGATACTGTATTTACATGGTTCATTGCTTTTATATAGTATTGTTGACAATTATAACGTGTAAGCTGAATAAACCTCTGAAGTAATATCTTTCATTGAACTGAGATTTTGCGGAATTGTTTATTAGTATTGACGATATTGTAATCTTTCATTGAACTGAGATTTTGCGGAATTGTTTATTAGTATTGACGATATTGTATTTACATGGTTCATTGCTTTTATATAGTATTGTTGTATTCATTACCTCCTCCTCTGCAGTTTGCTGGTGTTGATCCTTTGCAAGCTGGAAACGTTGTTCAATTGGTATTGGTTTTGGGCCTAACAATCGGATGGATATCAACATATATATTTAGAGTTTCAAACAAGGAAATGACATATGCTCAACAACTGCGTGACTATGAAAACAAAGTCATGGAGGTATGCCATATAAATTGCTTTTCCAGATGTGGCAAAGTATAGAATCCAATGGTCCATATTTCCCTAAAGATGAAGGCATAGAGTGTACTTTGTTACGACAGAACATAGCCAGCTTATGATTTTTTGATTATTTGGTACTCAATTAGTTCAGAATTATGCTTCTGGGACATTGTAGTACATCTAAATTTGTGCATTGGGAACTTACAATTGAAAAGATCCTAAGATTTTTTTTTCCTTTATACATTCTCCTCTGGCTTTTAATTGTGCCTTGTTCTGGTTTCTCAGAAACGGTTGGAGGGTTTGTCAGAGGCTGAGTTAGTAGCATTGTTGGAGCAAGTTGAAGAAGAAAAGAGAAGCATGGCTGCTCAGGAGCAGATTGACTGAAGTGCACTAGCCCTTACAGTTAAAACTCTACCCCAAGACCTAATATCTGTCAAATCCTTCGTGTCAATGAGCTATGATAACTATTAAATTAGCTAGTATTCAATAGGCAACAACTTTCTTCTTTTCAGTAGGGCTAAAATGAATAAATACTTTTTTATAAGGCTATTAATTTTCCAGCATGTCATTTTGGTTGGTGTTATAGCTCCATCCATTAGTGCTGCTAGTGGTGAATCTTAAACTATTTAGGGGTTGCTTGGTTAAGGAGTTTGGGAATGAATCAATGGGTAAGGAATAAAAAACGTTGGTTGGTTATTTATTATGATTGAATGCACAATTCTTTGATATCCTACTTTTCGATATTACTCCATACCCCTCATATGTGAGGAGAATGACTTTCATTCCTTATTAACAGCTAAGTGTCACGGGTGTGACATTAAGTGTTACACTTAGTTATTTTTTTTAATTTTTTAATTAAATATAATTAAAATATAAATAAATAATTAATTAAAATATAATTAAGTAATTAATTGTAATTAATTAACAATGTAATTAATTAAAATATAATTAATTCATTAATTAAAATATAATAAATTTTTATTTCTCAATATTTTTAACAAACCAACTACTATCTATAGTAATGGAATTCTTCTTAAGCAACTATTATAATTATAATGATTATATATTTTTTCATTCTTCAATATATCCATTCTCATTCTTATTACCATTTTTCTACGTAAGTCAACCGTGCCTTTAATTTGAAAAATTGTTAGGTAATGTGTCATGGCTTGAAAAATTACAGTAAACCTTAAATAAAATTCAACTTTACTCTTCTATTTTTAAGGGTTGTCTTGGTCTCAATGAGACCAAACTCTAGTGCACATGAGGACTTTCCGCATGTCGTAAACGTTGTATAGTTTACTAATTAAGTGTGACATCTTTCTAGTCAGACGCCATATGTCTGTTTCTCACTCTCTTTTTTGTGTGTTTTTTGGTAATGTTAGATGCAAGTTTTTTAACCCTATATTGTCTTTACGTGGAATAAGCCATACGATGTACCTAAAGAAATAGTTTGCTTTAAGAATCTACACATAATAAATTTCACAAATTTTATAGCTTCATGAAAATCATCATTTAATATGGATAGTCAAAATCATTAAAAGAGAGAAATATTTAATAATATCTTAATAAAATCCTTAATTTTTAAGTATTGAAATCTATGGAGAAATAAGTTTACGATAAATCTACTTTTTTTAAGGACTTCTCCGAAATATTTAACTTGAATAACTTGAATCGTACGAAAAAGTTTTCACTTATCTTATTGGGGTGAGGAAAAGAAAGCTTATTATTGTTGTGAAATAGAGTTATTTTAGTTAACAGAAACTTAATGAAATATAAATTCCTTCTAAATGATATAGATCCATAGTTTTGTAACCACTCTCATAAGTCATACAATAACACCTTTACATTGAAATATTTGAATGAAACATTTTAATAATTATATGATTTCATGAAATTCTGTACTTAATATGGGCAGTTAAAGAGAAGAAATGTTTATATTATCTTAATATATTGGACCTTTTATTGAACAATTTATTTGACGTCTACATGTATACGAATGTTACTTCACTCTAACACTCATTAACGCTTGGAGGGTTCCTATGGTTGATACATCTTTAGAATATTGTGCTATTCTCACATATATTTTGGGTATTTTTTTAGTATACCTCACCTCGCTCAAGATTATTAGTAATACTCCAAGTTGAGATCTGTTTCATGTTAGATAAAATTTCTTATCAACTAAATTGTTGGAGTTGACATGTCTTTGGTACATACAATATTCCCTCGGTTAAAATGATCGAAGGGATTGGAAGAGAGAATTGATTATGTGGAATTTATTAGCTGCAAACTATGTTTTCTCTTTGTAATTGATTTAAGGAAGTAAATTAATAGGTAAAAGACATAAACCTTTTATTTGGTTTAAGTTATTTTAAAGAAAACTCTTTATTTTTAAATTTTTTTAAAAATAACTCTTTATTTTTTGTTTCCTAAAAATAAAATTTATTCTCCAAAAACACGAGTAATATGAACATCACATTTGAACGAATCAAATGTTGTTAACATAATGATCTAGTTCAATTATTAAATTCGATTCAAACTAATTAAATACAACTCAAATCAATAATTTATTGTAATTATCTTAAATGACAGTTGAATTTAATTAGTTCATGTAGAATTTAAAAATTAGGTTAACATTTGATTAATCCATGTACAATATTCATGCAACGCGTGTTTTATCATTATTTTTTAACGAAATCGAACAGAAGTGATTTTTCTAAAATTTTAAAAATTTATAAGATTTTTTTAAAAAAGGTTTCAAATAATTAGAGGGAAGTTACCCCAAATTAATTGAAATATTTATAAATCTTGAAAAAGCCATTAGACAAAAAAGAAAAAAAATCAATGTTTACTATTAATGTCTGAGTTATAAAGCGATGCCATGAACATGTTTGATGTTATTATAGCACAATAATTAAGGTTAACTTAGCTCCAAATCTATATGAGAGGAATTGCTTCCATCTATAGGACCCTAGACATTCATCGACTATATAAAACATTCATACTACAAAATAACAGGAAAAACTCTATATTAATAGTTAGGAGGCCAATCATTATCGGTTGAGAAGGTCAAAAGTTACCTTTCATTCCCATTCAAATTTTGATATAACTTTTATGTTTTAGCTATTGAGTATAGAAACATTGATACAAGTACACATAGGAAGAAAGAATTATGTAAGGCAATGTGGAAGTACATCGATCATCTTTTTCATTAAATACTGCCATTATTACCAGCAACGTACCTCTTGATGGCCGCTGGAGTGCAGAATGTGTACTAACACAAGTAGAATGTTTATGAACACTAATAAAAGTAGCAGTAGCACGCGATATTGGCGCGGCTCAATCAAATCGTAGAATTGATTCAACAGCCAAGACCAAGATAGGATTGAACCGTGCCAATATCTCGAAACTGTGCCTCTTTCATGTTTTGAACTGTGAACCTAGATGGTTGTGCTGCATCTATTTATAGGTTTCATTTGGGTGGCATGAACTATACAGTTGGTATAGTAATGTCAGCTGTCCAAATTGCGAAACAACAAAGGGGAGTCTTTGTGGTCAACAAGGACATCCATAATTCTCCAAGAAGATGTGTTGTCAGTATCAATGCCGGCGAGAATTCAACCTAGAACTTTGGCCGGCTTTGTTCCGAGATAGCTTTTGACTTCTGCGTTACCACTTTCTGCATAGAAATCGATAGCCTATCTTTGTCCTGCATGCGAGTAGTGTAAAGTTATTTGTACTACTGTAGGAAACCGTCACCAGCTAGTACTTCCAGATTACAGATAATTAGTCCAAAAACTGATGAGCATGTTTCGACAGGAACAGAAATATTTTTTGGTTTTATCGATGTTTGTACTCAACTTTTGAAGTTGAATATTTAAGAGTTAGACAAATTGCAAGGAATCAATGGGTCTCGAACTTTTTTTTGGAGTCCTAAACAGATTCAAAGACGAGGGAAAGCAAAGATTGGGTAAGTAACAAAACCATGACGTTAGGTCATTTAGTAAATAACTAAGTTGAAGTATACGACGATCTTAGTTCAACTATGATGAGAATAATAAGTATAACCAAAATAACTATATACCAATTTTATGATGAAATTTATAATGTGTAATAATATGTATATTTCAAATTAGTATAATAATATAATACGAGTATAATTTAAATATAATTTTATTTCATTATGAGAAGATGAATAAACATGAAGGAGAATAGCATAATCTTGATTTTTATCCTGTATAATGCTGGACACAAATAACTAACACAGCACAAAGGGGAAAAAGTTGCATGTTAATTCATTTTCTAATCTATTGCCACATTAATCGAGTAAATCAAAAAGGGCCATTTTACTCTCAAACAAACTAAATGAAAATAATATGTGTATGCAATCAAGTAAACTATGAATACTTTTCCACTTGACCTAAGTAGCACCGAGTTATCTATCCTTTCTTTATCTCATCCACCTTAATAGCATCCAGAGAAAACAAACATCTTAGATTCAAACCTATGACATGATAGTTTAATTGTATAAATGAACTTTTATCCCACGATATAAATATAACCCAAAAAAAAAAATGTAAAGAGTTCTTGAGATAATTATGAGAATTCATATGACATTTTAAGTCATAAATTCACATTTATTTATACTAAAAAAATGAAGAGATTGTGGAATATTATTATAATTACTTTTAAATATGAATTATAAGTTTAAAATAATATATACATATTTACTTCTAAAAATTTTATTTTTTTATATTAGTCTTATATGACAATTATATTTGTATTCTATATGTTTTATCTCAAATCTTTGTGGACACAATCCTAATTATATTGGCATATAATAAAAGTTAATTTTATGTGGTATGATAGAAAATTGTCTTTCTTTTAATAGATTTTTATCATGTAACATACTTTATTTCTTCTTCTTTTTAAATTGAAAAATACTTTATGACAAATCACCATATTACATGTGCTTGAAAGTCTTTCTTTTCTTTGTTATACAATAAACAATTTACCAAATAAAGATAAATTGACCCTAAAACACATATTCTGAAGTGATGTGATGAATTATAAGGTTACAAATTATCTTTTTTGAAAGATAAGAATAAATTTCATTGAAGACCTATGAATAAAAAAAAAACAATTCTTGCTGTAATACAAAGAGAACTATCATCAATTGTACCAAGGCAAAATACTAGGCTAAAGTTGAAGGATAGTTACAATAACCCAAAGGGGTTAAAAGACCATGAATGTTTGACATCATGGGAAAGAATGGCCATTAAACTATGAGGAATTGTAGCCAGCTAATTTAAGGACCATTTTCTTTATGAATTCCTCTAAGCTTAAGTGTTGTGGAGTAAATATTATTATGTTTCTCTCATTCTAGATATTATGTACCAATGCACTTAATGCACACTTGAAAAGCTTGCAGTTGTCTCTTAGGCAATTTTGTAGTGTGGATGCCAGTTATAATATAACGTCATAATATTTATTGTGGTGACATTATAAGCTTAAAGAGCTAAGATTTTTGTTCCATAAGACATCAAAGACTAAGCAGTTGAAGTAAAGATGACCCAAGTCCTTAAGGAATAGTGAGCATAATTGGCAAGACCTGTCAGAGATGATGAATTTGAGGAAATTTCTAGTACTCAATTTCCTTGCGGTAGCTAACCATAATATGAGTGCATTGGAAGTGGTTAAGGCTAAGTCCCAAATAAATTTCATCCATTATAGCTTCCGATGTGGCCCTCTAAGGAGAACCTTGTAAGAGTTGTGGAGAAGACCATGTTCTTGTGTGGTAACTAGATAATTACATCCTGTGTAAAGGTCTTAGGGGAATAGGTAGGAAAGCTTGCCACTAGAGTTGATGAAACTTTAGTGGAGCAAGCAGGCCAAGTTTAAGTATTATTCTTAATGAGATCTTAGACCTCGGTGTTCTTTGGAATGACATATTTCAGTGTTTGAACTGATTAATCTTGTACAAGAGACCAATTTCCAACAAGAAATCAAACTAGAAGTATATGTCCTTGCCATTACCTACTTTGTGTTTAAATAGAAGGTTGACTTAACTCCCTAAACTTTAGGATTTAACACAGGTCCATGATATATTAACTTTAGCTTGTATGCTCTAAATACGTTGACATTTGAGGAAATAATGATGTAACCATCTAACCCATAAGCCTTCTTTATCTGTATAGATTTTCTAAAGTTTCTTAGTTAATAGAACCTTTCAAATCAATTTAATTTAGCAAATGCCTACTACCTATAATCTTTAGGTAAATGGACATTTAACGATTTAACCTTTAAGATTTTTGAAGTATTGTTTACTCCATTCTAAAGGAAATTTTGTGGTAACTTATTTATGGTTCTTTCTTAAGTTGTGCTAGATGCAAGAACTAATAGTTTTAGAGATTGGATATGATAAAGATGATCAATTCACCTGTACCAACCATAGGGTAATGCTTGATTAGTCTGTTTGTTGATTCTCTTGTATATGGAATCAATCAAAGGAGCATAATCCTAAAACGTAAGTTTCTTAGTAGAGACTAGTACTCTTAAATATTGAAAGGGGAGTTGCTAACTTGAAGGGACAATTGAAGTAGCAAGGCTTGCAATGTCTTGACCAACACCTACTGAAAGGAACATGGAACTTTTACATGGATTAAAACTTAGACCTAAAAGTGACCTAAAAGTTTTTAGAGATTTAAATAGTAAATTGACATATTCAAGGTTAAAGTGATAGATTATCTGTAAATGACATATTTACTAAGCCTAATT
This sequence comes from Erythroxylum platyclados, assembly GCA_027563515.1. Lineage (NCBI taxonomy): Eukaryota > Viridiplantae > Streptophyta > Magnoliopsida > Malpighiales > Erythroxylaceae > Erythroxylum > Erythroxylum platyclados. The sequence goes on from JAOQMM010000006.1 coordinate 14,928,128, forward strand.
TCTATGTTTGTTATGAAACTTGACTTTAGTTCAGAATTTGTCTTTAGCTTTATTAGTCTAGAGAAAATTTTCATGCTTATGGAAAACAAATAAGGTGATAAAAGGTCACCATTTTTGAGGCCCCTTGCTCCTTTAGATATTCTCGAAGGTTCTCCATTGATCAATATGGAGAAGAAAGTTATGGTGATGCATTTTGTGATCCAGGTGATAAAATTTCTACAAAATCCTATAGCTTGAATTGAACTAGTTAGAAAATTCTGATTTAGAGGGTCAATGCCTTTACAAAGTTAATCTTAAGTGCACAACTCTTTATGGATATCTTGGATTTATAGAACTTGAAGAGTTCTTGCATTAATATGATTTCATCTCTAATATTTCTACATTTTGTATAAGTTATTTAGCAAGAATTGATCAAGCTAGGTGAAGCTTTCTTGAGTTTGTTAGCTAGAATTTTAAATATCACCTTATAGATCACATTGCAGTAGGTTATATGTCTAAAATCATATAAGGAAGAAGGGTTTGGGACCTTGAGCACTAGTTTTACATAAATGTCTAGTCATATCCCATATGGACTAGAAGAATCTTACATTGAATATATTAGGTCATAGGGCCTTATCTGGATGGAGACTGAATGGTGACCTTGATTTCCCTAGGTGTAACCTTCCCTATTAAATTGGCTTCAAGATGACCTAGGAAGGAGTTGTTTAGATAGTTTTTGAGAGAATTAGGAAGAGTTTCCAATACCTAGTCAGAGCCAAAGATGGATTTAAAGAGTATGAATGCCAACACCTTCAAATCCTATTAGATAAAGATCATTATACCCTTTATATTAAGCAAGGAGAAAATCTTATTCATGTTCCTTCTTGTTTGTATGGCTTAGTAGAATAATTTGGTGTCAAGTTCTCCAACCTTTAGCTAGTTATGGACTTTGCTTGAGCTGAGAATTATAATTATTAAAAGCTACAAAGTAACCCCTTAGAGTAGTAACTTTAAGAGACCTTGTGGAGAGTTTTGTAGGATTTGAAGCCAATTGATCTTGAAGCACCATTAAAGAGATGAATAAGTTGAACTCCCAATTGGAAAGCTAAAATAGCCTTAGAATTATTTAAGGACATTAGTTATAGCTTAATAGCCTTCAAAATTCTTTGACATCAGTATGCCTTAAAACTAGTTACCACTTTGTTCAATCCTTAATGAATGGCCTCAGAGAATCCATGATGCTTTAGTAATACATTAAAGAATCTAAAGGGAGCTTTCCTTCTGTTTTTTAGAGGGTATAAATAAGTGATTATGGGAGTATGATCAAATATAAGATTGTTATGAAACTCTGAATAGTTGAGAGGACATGTGGATAACTAGTTTGAATTAACAAGTTATCAGTCAAGCTTCCTTTGCAAAAAGTACCTCCCAGTTTTCCTTTTGTTCTAAGTGAATAAATTTTCAATCTGTCTCAAATCATCCAAGCCTAAGGTGCATGTGAAATTAGCCAAGAACACATTCTTTAGCTTTAAACAAAAGTTGTTCCAATCTTATTCATAAGTATACAGGGTATAATTTAAGTTTCCAATAAGGAGCCATAGAATGGAGATATTATTTCCCAAGCAAGTTAGTTTATCCCATAATCGCTTCCTCTGTAAATCAAAGTTGGAATCATAAATAGTTGTAATGGCAATAGAGGCTTTAAGTTAAGGAAACCATACCTCATAGTGGAGAAATTAATCTAAGCATTTCCATAAGTGAAGCTGAAAGATTTGTCTAAGATAATGATACTGCCATTATGATGCTTGACATGGTTATTAGACATGAAAAGGAAGTATCTAATAGTTTTTGGGGATATAAGTTTCCTAATCCCTTATTCAAATCTCAAGCATTCCATTAAACATGGCTTCCTTTACAGTGTCAAACATAAAAATTGATATCATAAGACATATAGAACCATAAAGAGTGATATGATATAGTTTGTATGAGAATAATCATATTGAATAAGACAAAAAATATAAACATGTGCTCATTGAATTGGCCTGATATGAGAAATCCATTTGAAACATTACTTTTATGTCTATGGAAATTCTCATTGTGATGATTGTAGAAGTGATCCTTTGACTTGAGGTTTCCAAAGTTGTCTTGTATAAAGATTTATATGTTTTAATACTACTTATGACCTATTCTAATCATAGGTCATTTAATCCGTAGTAATTGAATGTAACATGAACTATATGGAGGTAGTTGAGTAATCAAAATAGGATTCATTACCCTAAAGGAATTAGGAAGAATGTTTTGCTGTTTGCAATTAGTATTGATTCAGAAAATACTTGGGCAAGGTAGAATGACGTTTTGTAAATAGTTTACAAATTTCATTAATTAAATTAATATCTAATGATGGAAAACTAATATTCTTGGACTCAAAATAGAGTAGACATTAATTCCATGCTCTATGTCTAACCATAACATTGTATAATGAAATGATGAATTATATAGAAAAATCATATACGGAAAGGTTAATCAAAACTACTTTGACATTCCTAAATATTTGGTTGGTCATAATGTATTGCTAGACACTAATCTTGATCTATGATTATAAATTGTTTAATTAGAGAATTAAAGATAAATTAAAAGAAGTTTTTATTTATCTAATTCTAATTCTAATTATAATTTATAATCATTGCCAACATTTTTGGGAACCTAATGGATCTCATATAAAAAACGGATTGAAGAAAGTAAGGATATTTTAATCAAATTCGACTTGATTGTAAAGTTTGAGAAATTTTATAATTAAATATGAGATATTTAAAAAATAAAGATCAATATAAGATATTGGATCTTATTTAGGCATAATTGGTATTTAATTATAACTGTTTGTAATCTAATTAAAGTTTAATTCAAATTAGAATTTAATTTCAATTAAATTATTAAAATGCCCAAAACTTATTATAAATAGGCTTAAGCTCTAATGGAGCTGTCACTTCTTGCTTAACCCTCTATGTAAGAGTTACAGAGTTCTCTTAACTTGTTCTGTAGTTACTGTTAGAAGCTGGACATTTGTGCAGCTACAGTAGTGAAGATAGATCAATTTTGGAAATGGTTCGATAAATATGACAAGAATATGATCAAACTTTGGAAAAAGGTATGAATTAAGATTCGTGTTTTATTATGATTTAGTTGATAATTATTTTAAAGATTTAAAGTGATCTTGCTTTTCAAGAAATCAAAATACAAAAAAGTTTCGTAATTATTCCATTGTAGTAGGGATCTGATCCCGTCCTAACTTTCCAACAAGTTTAATACACGAAACCAATCGAATAATTCAATAATTGTTAAATAAAATTAATTGTCAATGGTTTGGTCTACCATTGAGCTAAAGTAATTTTGGAGTGCCCAGAAATTATGTGTTGTATGGTCAATATTGTCATAATGTATTTAATTACCACCAAGCAACTACATTATTGTCTTTTCTTAACCAAACTTTTTTCTTTCTACCGGAATAAATAGTCTATAGGAGTTAAATACATTATCAGTAGATAAAATACATATGATCTAAATTGGTCTACAATAATAAGTATATTTATATAGAAATATAGACATGTATAAGGTCCGATTGATTGTCAAAGGATATTACCAAATAGAAGTGGTTGATTATACAGAAAATTTTCTCCCTAGTAGCTAAATTGGATGTATTTTGATTGTTTTTTAACAGGTATAAAGTTTGTTTCGTTTTCAAATGACATTGCTGAATAGAAGGTACATAGAGATTCCCACGAGTAACTAAATTAGATGTAGATGGATTGTTTTTAGTTATTGGATTTTCTCAGTCATGACCTTTAAATCAATTACACAATACGTATTTCTTAGACGAAGAATTATATACGTTAACAACTAATGGATATACCAATGCAGCTGTAAGGATACGCTTACATTGAGAAGATACATTATGGGTTAAAGTAAGTTTCCAGATAATAAAATGTAAAACTCATTGAAAGGCTAAAGGAGAATAGTTTTTTTTTCTTTTTCCAGAAGGTAATTGATTTCATTAATTAAGGACTATATACAACCAAAAAGGCAATCTGTTTATGATCACTACTTGTATAAAGGAGTTTAGTTATAAGCAATCTATTTACGATCAATGTGATAAGGATGCAATTATAACAGTAAGAACATTTCTACATCGTTAATTTACAATTAAGAATCTGGGATATGCATGATACTTTGTTTTTGTTCTAAAGATTAGCAGATTTGAATAAGTTATACATGAAAATCAACGAGAGTATATTTCAGTATTTTGTAAGTTTATCTTCTAACTGCAAATCATCTAAGTTTATCAGTTTATTTTCATGTTAATTAGGATAGTTATTTATTTCAGTATACGACAATCCTTAACTAGTTTGCGTCATTTTTGGTAAGGCTACTGTGGGTTGTGACTTGGAAAACCAAAAAGAAGCAAACTATATACTATACGTGTAAATACTGAAGTAGAATATCGATCAAAGGCAATTATGTATTTAAATTACAACAGCTTATATACTTGGATTAAGATATAAATATAGATGTTAATCTCTCTTCTTTTGCATCTGTATAATCAAATATACTAAATGCCTTGATATTTAGTTTAAAAACAGAAAGATGAAACATACTGTTCTGAGTCATTTTAATTGAGTAAACCGGGTTCATGTTCCTTTTGCAAAAACTTTGACATTCATCATTATAAAAACTAGCATAGTGTCCTTTCTTCATTAATTAACAATTTCTAAACTAGACAAAGAACATACGTAATATCATGTATAATTTATAACCTGATTGAAAAAGTACGATAATTGTACCCAAACTACATACTTGGAACCTGTTCATTATTACCCATCTTTACTTTTGTCTGAGCATATTCATCAATCTCCACAAAGAATATTTTATTTACTGCCTTATGATTGCTACACCTACTATCAAAGTAACAAATCTCCTTAGACACATCGACATTATTAACCAAATAGGAGAGAAACAAATTTTATATCTTCCTTTTCTTTACTAAAATTAGCTGCCCTTTAATTTTGCTAATAATATTTAGCTATATGACCATATTTATTGCATGCATAACAATGAATTCCAATTCTCTTTTGAAATTTTTTCTTTTACCTGCAATTTTCTTCCTCATGATCAGTAAGAGCATAAATCTAAGTAAGCATTGTTACCTTAAGAACAATTTCTTTGCTAATTGTTTTAACTTCTACCTCTGTCTCTACCACCAGAAGTTTCATCTTGTCGTCTCTCATTAATGCCTCTACTTAGAGACATTAGAGACCCTTCTTTCATTGATCTTCAACTAAAAAATTTGTTATGAAGAAGCTTCTACATTTGATCCCATTAATTGTTGAATGGTATAGTCTAACAAATCCTTTGATTCTTAACAACAACAACAACAACATGATCAAACTTAAAAGGAAGGTTTCAAAAGTCTTAGCTATTTTTTGGTTGGACATCTCTTCTCCTTACTGATTTAATTTGATTCACTAGAGAAAGAAACTCTAATGAAAAATTCTTAAACAGACTACACTATGGCAAAAAGTACTTTAGGCAACAGATAAAAGCGTAGCTATAAGTACAATTATTGTTGCCTTTTTATTAAGGCAACAGAATTCATATCATTACAAGAAGTGGTACTGCAATAAGTATAAGGCAACAAAATTTTTTGATTAGGCAACAAAATAAAAATGTTGCTTTAAACTTTGACTAAGTCAACACATTAGTTTCAAAATATAGCAACAATGTTAAATAGATATCGCAACACATTAAGTATTTATAAGGCAACAAAGTGAATTTTTTTAAGCAACAATTTATTTTTTTGTTACCAATAATATTTAATGTAAAATCAAACTCTCGTCATTATGTAGGCAACATCCATACACACATTAAAAGCAATATATAGATATTAACGTATGTCTTAATTGCGTACGTATTATCAAATGTAAACGACAAACAAACTACATTTATATATGATATCATATTGAAAGTAACCATACATCCAAATGTCGATGACCAAAAAACTGCATTTATATATGCTATCATATAGTCCAGATGGACTTAATGAAATTTAACCACTAACATATTCAAAATACAATAACCAAAAATTATTAGCTAAACTATACACCTATATTATCTTCCTTTAATCCATATGAAATATAAGTGTGTATCGGCACTTCAAAATTCTTCACAAAGTATCTTCTTATCTACTCTTAGTTACCACCTTTCTGGGAAAAAAAAAACAACAAATAGATTACAATTATTCCAAAACAACTATACTCATAAATAGGTTGATATATCTAAAGAATTCAATTATTACGTAAAGTACAACAGTACCAACTCGAGTATCATCTGATTAAACATTTAACAAGATTAAGAGATCAAGAAAGCTTTTGACGGTAAATATAAACTCACTTAATGTGTTACTTGCATGTTTATACCAGCACATTTTCTCCTTGCCCAAAGATTAGAGCAGGGACATAAATATTACAATATGGTCCAACTGACTGCAAATGGCAAGGTTAAACAACAACAGAAAAAAAAAAGTAATCATTTCTAAGAAAACAAATTAATAACTAATGGTACATAACCGCACTCAAAAAGAAACTGAGTAAAAAGACAAAAGATGATACTTTTACCAGCCAATATCTTCCCAAGTTAAAATCATTAACAACTATAATCCCTTTGCCCCATCCACTGAATGATAGGAATGTATCTTTAACTTGGTTTCCTTTCTCAATAGAGAAATGCCCCTTATGCATTACTGGTTCTTTTAAAGTAGGTCAATCTCTAGAGGAATGATTATGCCAAATTATGCAGAACAGTTTGAATCATTCATTCAAACTAGAGAAAGTCATAAATTCAATATGATATGCATGATTCCAACACTTGGTAGATTTTTAAGCACTTACCAAAATTATCTCCTAAGTTTGTCAGTGTTGATAGTGTGACAAGGCTAGAATGGGCAATGGATTTGATTTCGGCACCTCATTCAGGTTGTTCAGAGGAACTAGAAACATTTTCCACCCGTGCAATCTTCTTTCATCAAAATAACCAGAAGATAAAATTTCTTGCAAAGAACAAGACCCAAAGGACCAATTAAAACATGTTATATCGAGCCACATGGCAAACCATCTAAAAATATATATAAGAAATTGAGAAGAATAATATCAAACATAAACCAACAATCAAAGTTCTTAAGACTCATCCTATACAGAACCAATTGTAGTCTAGTCAAAAGGAAAAAAAAAAGTAAGAGTTGTTTACCTTCTTATCAAATATGTACGGTCTATAATTTAGACGACCCATATTTTCAACCTATAACAAAGAATAACTCACTAATGAGGTGCAATGAGGCACAGATATTAAGGTTGAAATGCTAATCTGTAATTTGCAAGGATGAATATTGGAAAAAGAAAAAGTTGATAGACGGCATCATTAGTATTGACATTTGTTGGAACCAATATTGGATAAAATTTAAAGCTTTAATCTAGCACCTCTGATATTTGCCTTTAAGCATGTCATTCATAAATGATTCCAAATACATTATTGTAATTTAGAAAGAAAAGAATATATAATTTAGACAAAGACGACATTTTAGCTCGACCAAAGCAATGCTCGAATCTTCAAACGCGTGCATATAAAAGAAAATGATTGTAGGGCAATGGAGCTTACTGCTATAATATTTACAAGCAAACACATCTGTTTCAGAAGAACTAACAATCAATCTAGAGACTTTTAAAAGAATGGATATATACCAAAAGAAATAGGCTAATGTTGGAGGCACAATTTGTGTTAGGAAGATGAGATTTGTTATTTGACCACTTTTCAATTACACCAACCTATTTTGGCCTTCCACCATTATTTTCATAAATGCACCTTACAAACACTTGAGCTCTATCATGCACCTGCTAGGCGCAATATCATACTTTCTATAATTGTTTCAAGCATCAAGTAATAAAATTGGATATTAAACTTCACATTTAAGACCATTTATCACAAGAGACTGCTATTGCATTGCTCTTAATCCTACAACATAGCTCAAGCTATGAAAGCTCCTAATAAAGCCATCAAATAAATAAAATTATGTATAAATCAAACCTCTGATATGTACAAAGTATTTCTATCTTTCTTTGCAGTATATTTAAAAACTTATAAAAGAAATCTAAAAATCTGCATATGAGAAAACCAAAACTTATTAAGCAATTTTATGTTACAACTGAAAGTTATAAATCTTTATATATAACAGTAATGATAGGCAGCTCTCTTAGATTCTCCATTGAGACTGGATTTTTAGATTTAACCACAAAGATGAACACATAATAAAGATATTCATAGGCTAAATCTGATAAATATCTTTCATTATCATCCATTTCTAGGAAATAAACAACAAAAATCGTATTTAATACTAGAAAGTCCCCAATCCCCAAGTTCTATAACATCGAAATCTAATTAGTGCCATATCACAATCAAAACCCGAATCTAAACCTCTAAACACCAATTTCCCAACTTCAAAACTAATATGCATAGCTAAGAGCCTCTTATAGTCAAAGTCGTTGACAAATCTCACAAAACTCACACACAAAAAAAAAAACCCTAACCTCTGTGAGGAAGATGGAAGTGGGGATAGAAAACATAGGAATTGTTGAGAGGCCCCAATTTGAAGTCGGATGAATCAAAACAGTCTAAATGATAGCACGACTGAATCGTGGAGCCGGTAGTTTGCGAGGGCCTCCATGATTGTGGTATTGAAGAAAGCTTCCTCGTTGCAACCCGCAACATCATTTGCCTATTTCTCTAGCTCGATTTACTGTAAAAATATATTGACTTTAAATAATCAAAACCAAACGATCAGAGGTAACACTACATCAATAATCGGTTAAAAATGACATCAATAATCAATTACACGTCTCGTTGAGAGATGATGAGACATGTGACAAGGGAACTGGGAAAGTGGAGACTGACTGGGAGAGAAGATGCGGTGAGTTAAGAACAGAAGAAGAGCTGATGTCTGGAAATTGAATAAAAGAAAAAATAACGTCATTTGCTTACTCTATAACTCTGTTTTGATTGAAGCAAAATGACGTCAATTGTTAACTAAGTAAAACGACTTCGTTTTATTGTTTAATGTTGTCGGGCCTTAGGTGAGGTTAGGTTCGGGCTTCGGGGTCTGCTCGAGCCCTGAGAACTAGTCCCGAAGTTCTGTCAAGCTACAAATTTTGCCAACCCTATATGGGTATGTGTGATTAAAAATCCAAATCAAAAGATGACATTAACCCAATAAGGTAATAGAACAAAAGAAAGATAAAAAGATGATGGAACTTTTACGGAGGAGATTGGGTAGGTAGAGAGATGAGAAGAGTAGGACGAAAGATATGCATTCATGGCTCGCACTACCGCGCCTCGGTGTGCTCTATCGGTGGGGAGCTCAAAAAAGCAACTAATGCTTATAGATGACGAACGTCTGCTGGAAAAGCTAATGTCGAAATCATGATTCAAATCTAATGATTCGAATCTCACCTACCTTTGGCATTGTTGTTTGGGACATATAAACAAGAAGCGCATACATAAGTTCGATAATGATGGACTTTTAAACTCTTTTGATTTTGAATTATATGAGACATGTAATTCTTGTTTATTGGGAAAAATGATTAAAATGCCTTTTAATGGACATAGTGAGAGGACTAGTGATTTATTAACACTCGTACATACTGATGTATGTGGACCATTAAATTCTACTGCTAGAGGAGGTTTTCATTACTCCATTACACTTACTGATGACCTCAGTACATATGGTTACGTTTATTTAATGAAACATAAATATGAATCCTTTGAAAAGTACAAGGAGTTTGAGAATGAAGTACAAAACCAACTTAGCAAGACAATAAAAGCCCTTCGATCAGATCGAGGTGGTGAATATTTGAACCAAGAGTTTGAGGACCATCTCAAAGAGTGTGGAATAGTTTCACAACTCAATCCACCTGGAGCACCACAATGGAATGGTTTGTCTGAAAGGAGGAATCGAACATTATTAGATATGGTTCGATCTATGATGAGTCATGCAGATCTTCCATTATCCTTTTGGGGATATGCTCTTGAAACATCTGCGTTTACACTAAATAGAATTCCATCAAAGGCGATAGAAAAGACACCATATGAGACGTAGACAGGAAAGGTTCCTAGTATGTCTTTTCTAAATATTTGGGGATGTGAAGCTTATGTCAAAAGGTTAACATCTAATAAATTTGGATCCAAATCTGATAAATACTTCGTTGTGGGGTATCCTAAGAAAACTAAAGGATACTACTGTTACAATTCCACTGAGAACAAAGTATTTGTTGCTCGAAATGGTGTCTTTCTATAAAGAGAATTTCTTTCTAAAGGAACTAGTGGGAGTAAAGTACATCTTGAAGAAATTCAAGAGTCACAGGAGAATGTTCCAACCCAATAGGAGCCTTGTTTAGATCTACAAAAAGTTGTAGAAACTACACCTGTGATACCAACCCTATGTAGGTCTGAAAGGGTCCGTCCCAAACCCATAAGGTATGGTTTCTTAGTGATAAAACATCATGAGCTATTACTGATAGAGGATGATGAACCTACATCCTACATGGAAGCAATGATGAGCCCTGACTCCGACAAATGACTTCAGGTCATGGAATGCGAAATGGAATCCATATACCAAAACAAAGTATGGGTTTTAATTGACCCTCATGATGGTGTAAAAACCATTGAGTGTAAGTGGGTTTTCAAGAAGAAAGTTGACATGGATGGCAATGTATATGTATACAAAGCGTGATTAGCGGCTAAGGGTTTTAAGCAAATTCATGGTATTGGTTATGATGAGGCCTATTCCCTATTTGCGATGCTAAAATCCATTCACATCCTTCTAGCAGTTGCTGCATATTATGATTATGAGATTTGGCAAATGGATGTGAAAACAACTTTCCTTAACGAGAATTTGGAAGAGGATGTATACATGACATAGCTTGAAGGTTTCATATCTCCTGAAAATGCTAGGAAAATATGCAAGTTTCAGCAATCCATTTATAGATTAAAGCAGACTTCTCAAAGTTGAAATCTTTGTTTGATTGAGGCAGTCAAAGAGTTTGGTTTCCTCATAAATGAAGAAGAACCTTGTGTTTACAAGAAGACTAGTGGGAGTGCAATTATTTTCTTGGTCTTGTATGTAGATGACATACTACTCATTGGAAATGACATTCTTATGCTTCAATCTATGAAAGCTTGGTTAGGAAGTTGTTTTTCAATGAAAGTCTTGAGCGAAGAAGCCTACATCTTGGGTATCAGAATCTATAGAGATAGATCGAGAAGGCTTATTGGACTAAGTCAAAGCACTTATGTCGACAAGGTTTTACAAAGATTTAGTATGCAAGAATCTAAAAAGGGCTTCTTACCCATGTCACATGGCATAATTTTGAGTAAGGCTCAGTGCCCTTAAACACAAGA
>JAOQMM010000006.1:14947454-14975921 GCA_027563515.1 Erythroxylum platyclados
AATCCACTGTATTCTTTTCAGTTTTAATTCTAGTCCAATGAACAGGTTTTGGATTTCTGGGTTTGTTTGTCTTATCTAGCAAGTTCTCCAAGGAATTGATAAGAAGAAGGAATCCAAAAGTAGCTTAGCCTAAAATAGTATGGGTAAATGCTTATTGCCTAAAATTTCTTTTCTCCTATGGCTAACCATCAAAAACAAGTTGGGCACTACTAATAGATTAAGCTTTATGGTTTTAAGCACAACTTGCCCTTTGTGCCTGGAATTGGAAGAAACTTGTAACCACTTGTTCTTTGAATGCAACTTAGCAACTAACATTTGGAATATGGAGAAAAAGAAATGTTTATGGACCATTCATGGGAACTTGAACTCAAACTATCCAATGGCTCACTGATCAAGTAACATTACCAAAAGCAACCCTGCAGGTTTATACAATTGCTTTGGATACATTTGTGCAAACCATCTGGAAGGAAAGGAACATCAGGAGATTTACAAGCAAAGGTACCTCTCTAGATGGATTAATCTCAGGAGTGATTAATGGTGGAACGATTTTGCTTAAGGACCTTGCTAACAAGTGCAGTTATGGCCAAGTCTCCTCACTGAGAATCTAATCCTCAATAGTTCCTTCAATATGATGTTCTTGTAATGAGTTTGTAGTGAGGGTTGTACTGTATTGGAAGGGTATATCTATATGATATTAATGAATTTTCTAATTTTTCAAAAAAAAAGTATTGTACTATCATCTAGCCAAGCAACTTTGTAGAAATTTGGATATTTCTTCATGATTAAATTCAATAGCTTCACCATGTTCTCCGATACCACAATCATACTACTTCCTTCATCAAATAGAAAGTTCACTAAATATTTTTGTATACTCAATTACGGACATAATTTCTTGTCTAAGGGTTGTGAGTTGATCTTAGAGATCTTCCCAATGATGAAATAGTAAGTATTTTTCCAATAACTTCAGCCTCATCTCTTCCCAAACAACAATTGGTGGTTGACCTGTTTTTCGAAGTCTACCCTCTATCAATCTCCAACATAGCATGCCTAACTAGCTTCATATAAAGATTCGTTTAGTTTTCATATCCTTTTTTTGAAGCTTTCACTAAATCCTGGGGGAGGCTCCATGTACAACTCTTCTTCTAAATCTCCATTTAGGAAGGCATTTTTCACATCCAACTGATATAAAGTCCAATCTAGATTAACTGCAATAGAAAGCAGCACTCTCACAGTATTTAACTTATTAACAAGTGGAAAAGTTTCTAAATAGTTCATGTCATAGGTTTGAGTAAAACCCTTAGCAAGGAGGCGAACATTATATCTTTCAAGTGATCCATCAAAATTGTACTTTACAGTGAACACCCATTTACATCCGACCAGTGTCTTTCCTCTCGGAAGATCAACTAACTCTCACGTTCTATTTTCCTCTAAAGCTCCCATTTCCTCTACGACTGTATCCCTCCACTCAGGAATAGTTAGAACCTCCTGTATATTCTTAGGAATTGAAACATTGGATAACTTAGAAGTAAATGTTTGAAATGATGGAGATAGACTTTGATATGATAAGAAGTTATACAAAGGATATTTGGCACAAGTTCTAGAACCTTTCATAAGAAAAACGGGTAAATCTAAGGTTTCATCCAACTTTGGAATAGATATTAGTAGTGCTCAACTTGAATCGCAATTGCAAAGTTCCATGGAATTAATCAACCAAGTTATGATCAAAGAATTTTCAGACCTCCATATCGCCATATTGGATCATCCGAAGTCGACCTTGCTATCTCTCCAGTCAAATACCCGAGTTCTCCTCTTATCGTCAATGGCCAACCTTATTGTTTGCGACCATTCCAGGTAATTATGGCCATTCAACCTATGATTCGTCAAATGGAAAAGCAAGTTTGAGCTAAGAAGATCACAATTACGTTGTAAATTTCCCATCATAACACCAGGATTAGTCACACTCGAACTGTTGAAATCATTGTTGGAGGATGACGAGTTTCTCCATTGGCCAGTCATCGCTAAGTGATAGTCCACTTAGGACTAATTTCAACAAAGAAAGAGAAAAAATTGTGGAAGAGTCGTGGCTCTGATACCATGAAGAAAGAGGACAAAGTAATTCTTCCTTAACTTTTTTGCAAATAGGACAAGGAATATATAGGACAATGTAGCCCTAATCATCTCCTTAAATCAAGGAGAATCTATTTATTCTCTAGTAATAAAATGTCATTAATTCAGTTACTAATGAATAGAATATCAACTAATTATCTATAAAGAACCAACTAATTAGCTTATTCTCTCTATAATATCACCACTAACCAATTTAAATCATATTCTAGTAAAAATTCTATAAGTCCTAAACAACTAGGATGACATATCTAAAATAGAATAGCATATTTAACTAACTACTACCTCCTCCCTAATAAGAAATTCTAAAACAATCTAAATTTCAACCCGTATCTTTGATATCAACTCAATTGTCAATCCTCATTCAACAAAATTAAGGCTTGTAGTTAACCAATTTTTCTTTTTATTTTTTCTATATACTTTAAGCTCTTTTGCATCAGTAGCTCTTTTGCATCAGTTATAAGGTTAAATCAAGAATAACTTTACACAATCTAAGATTCTCTTCAGTGAATGTGTTCATATGGAAATTTTCAAGACGACAAGAAACTAGTCATCTTACCATCCTTTAAAGAAGATAAGGCTTCTTGATCCTGCATGAAATGCCAAGAGAGTAAACAAACTAAAGTTACAAAATGAAAAAGAAAAGCACCGGAAAATAATTGAACAAAACTATTTACGAATGAGACAGATATTGACCAAGGTAATATCAATGAAGCTGATCACATTAGTAGCTCGTAAATAATCAGCAAACAATTCACTAAAGAACCCAGTTAAAGTAAAACCATAACATTCATTTCTAACCCCTATGGCCTCCCATAATGGACATTCAAGTTTTCTTGACAATAAAACACTCTGTTCAATTACAGAAAAGAGGTATAATTTCACATAAAAATACCAAGAAAGGGAGAACTAGAGCTTGGTATTCTCATAATATTCTTTTTCATATTTTAAATTCGTGCAACCCCTTTCTTTTCTAAAATTTATACCAACTACTGGAAAGTCTCCAAAATACATTTTCTAAAATTTTATTTATAAAAGGTAGAAAAGTTTGTCTTTTCTTTCAACGTCAAAGAAAGATGATATATTCTTCTGTTTAATAATCACTTCATATTTTTATAACTTAGTTTTATCTTCTTTTCATTGGCTTTATTTCATTTACCATTATCTTTATATTATCTCTTATTTATGTTCTTTTATCATTCTTATTAATCTCTTGCTTTTTCTTGAAGATAATTCCAAAATATTCTTTTCTATCGTTCCCATGGAAAAGGAAAATGAAGAAGGAAGAAGAAAATAGCAACTAAGAAAAATAATTTCTACTACTAGAGCTGTCCTCATTATCTTTCTCTAGAGCAAAATGATGCAAGGCGATAAACTTAAATAAGAGATCGAAATAATCTTGAATGAAGTATCAACACAGACAAAAGCCTAGAAGGAAAAGTAGAACAGGAAATATTCTAAATTTCCTCGTTTAGCATCAGAAATGTCTTTCACATAAAATTACGCCTAAGCATTCTAGAAATGCTACCTAAGATATAGCTTACACATCAAAGTACAAACTTTGGGTGTATAAGGAAAAAAGCAAGGAAAAATGATACTACCACTCACTTTATTTCCATGATTGGTGTAAAAGTGTCACTTGTAGGAAAGTCAGAATAATGCTACTTACTTTTGCTTGAGCCCACTGTTGTTTCTCTCTTGCCACCTTCTTTCTCTCCCTTTCTTTCCGCAAGCGTTCATATTTTCTGCGGTGCTCTTCAATTTTGTGTACATTGGGCTCAACCTGTGGACACAAATGTGTTAATATGGAAGAGTTGCCTCTAAACAATTGCACCTAATGTGACAACAGGAATTACCTTCTTTAGTGCCAGACTGATCTCCTCATCATGGTCCAATTTTGATGCCACATGCAGATCACTTGCTGCCTCTTCCCATTGGCCCAACATGGTTCTTGCCATTCCTCGTATTTTATATCCCTTTGCAGAGTCAGGGTTAATCTAAAAGAAAAAAATAATCACTTAAGCCATTATTATTCCCCAGAATCTAGAGACAAAATGAACATCTAGGCACACAACATATCAAATCCATTAATGTAACACTTCTTCCTCTGCTCATAGAAACACAAGTATTTAGGGGTATTTACTAACCTCCATAGCAGCATTAGCATCACATATGGCAGAATTAGGTTTCTTCAGTTTAACAAAGATGCTAGCTGAAAAGAGAAGTGTGAAGATATCTTAAGATATCAATATAAGACGAGATATTGAAGAAATTAAAGATCTCCAATGGACATTAAAATTGTTATAAAACAAGCACCTCTGGTTGCATATAATATTGCTGAAGAAGGATTCAGCATTATGGCTTCAGTTAAATGATCCATTGCTTCACCCAGCTTACCTAGAGACACCGAAAACGTTGGCAATAGAAACTTAATATAGCAACTTAATCAGAAAGCTAGTGCCATTATTAACCTTCAGATACTGCATCCATAGCTTTCATTTTCTCCATCTGCGCAGCATCTTGCATTTCTTCAGTAACTTCTATTGTTGGGTTTCCCATCTACAATTACACAAAGACAAATAAGCATATTTTAGGAATTAACACCCCATAATCATAAACTGCAGGACTATACTAACAACTCAAATACCTTTTGTGGAGGATCATTGTCTGCTTCTATAACCTCAGAGTTATCCAACTCAAGATCAGATTCAACGATGTCCTCAACATCTTCACTAGGTCTTGTAGCATCATAGCGTTCCTCAAAGTCAGACATGTCAATATCACCTTTCTCCTACATGCAAATATGTTGTCATTGGCATATTTCAAGAAAATGTGAATACAAGCAATATAAGTGCTTCCCCAACAATGCACATCCGTGTTGCCACAGAAAATTGCACTCCATGGAATAACTTCTTTGATGTGAAGAAAATGGTATGTTTTAAAAGAGTTTGAGAAGAAGGAAGAGCAAAAGTAAGGTCTAATTCTAGAAAGAATTTCAAGCACAACCAAAGTTGGGAGGCTAAATGTTTTGGAGCCATGAAATGCATGTTTGACACCCAAAGTTCATAATCAATTAAAGAAATAATCATCAAACTTCATCGTATGCTGAACAGAAAAAACAAATTTGTACAATAATAAATCAAAAGTTGGGAGCAATTTATAACATTAATGTCATAAGAAATAAAATACCATCAGTTGATTAAAAATTATAGTGACTCCTAAATGCATCTTACTGGTATACAAACATGGTCATCAGGAAAAAGGCCTAAAGCATACAAATTTTTAGGTTCACAAGAGAATAATACTGTCTTGTTGTGCACTAGCACCTACAGATGTGTACTGTTCATGTAGATTTATTATGCCACTCTCTATCCTAACACTGGATGAAAATGCCGACCTTTTCCATTAGTAGGATTACAGAATCTACCCCATCTGAGCACCATAAATTTTGATTGAGTGGAGAATTTTCTGTTCTTTCATAATATCCTCTAGGGTCTGTGAGGTTTGATCAGAGGCAGAAATCCGGTGAATTTCTGAAAGCCCATTACAGCAGAAAACCCAGATTTTTAATCCATTATGCATCGTCATGACCTGATGGGCAATGCAAACAATTACAATTTTCCCACTTAAATCAACTATGGTTACAGTAGCGATATTCCTTGCAACTTCTTTAGCAATAAATACTAAAATGATTTCTTTTTTCAAAAAGAAACTAAAATGTATATTTTGTGTATGGTACTTAGTTATAAAAAGTTAAGTAGCTAGATGTATATTTTTTATAGACTAACTATAAGAGTTGTATATCCTCTCCTTTGTAATTTCCACCTCTTTTGATTGAATATATTCCTTAACTTCCCCAAAAAAAAAAACCAAAATGGTTTTCTAATTATATAATTTTCATAAAAAAGACTGCTCTCCAACAAATCAACAATTTAGGGGGAAAATGGCACATGAAATACCAAACGTAAACAACATCTTTTTAACATACAAATCCCATGAAACAAACAAGCATATGTAATAACCAAAAAAGAAAACATAGGAATTGAGCTCACCGACTTAATTTCTGGAGGAATTCGCGCACCCAGGCTACAAAGAAAATTATAGCAGAAGATGAAGAAGTAGTATTGGTAAAGTAAGTGAAGAAGAAAGAGCATGGGTAGCGTAGGAGTACCTCTGAAGATAGGATTTGAAGAAAGCAAGAGAGGGGTTATGGAGAACTGAAGGGTTGGACCTGCACCCATCGATAAACTGCTTCAGTTCTGCTATCTTAGCTGCGTCCATGAGGCTTTTTTGGGTTCTTCTTCTTACTCGGTCTGGAGAAGAGAATACATAAGCAGTTGCAGAAAGCAGCACCTAGAGCCTGGAGGTTCCGATTCTCGAATAATAAATACTAAAACCAAAGGAAAAGTACATCGACTATTTAAATTAGCGGATTTATTAGCTGATAGCTGGTTGATTTTTTCACAGGTTTAATATAAGCTATTTATTTAAAAACATTTCATAAAATTAATTATTTAGTATTAATTATTTATGTATAAAATAAGTTAGGAGAGTATAACTTAAAAAAATTATAAAGATATAAATATTAGTTGTTTATATCTTAGTATTTCTTTAAATGTTTTCATAAGAATTTAGATAGAACAAAAGAAGTCAACACCATCATTTTATCCAATATCTTCTATCGAATCTTAAGAACACCGAAAGTCCTCCCAATATAACTTCTCAATAACGAATGAGCTTGATTTAAAACTTCTTGAGATCCTCTTAAATTTGCACCACAAAGGGCTAATTGAAGAACTTGAGAGGTCACTAAAATGTCACTAAAAATAAATTTGAAAATAAGTGCGGTTATATCACACCAAGAGTTATCGATTTAATTTCTAATTTAAGGAAATATAATTTTTATTATTTTAATTTTAATTTTAAAAATTGAAACTATATTTTAATATATTAAATTAAAATAAAATTATTTTGAAAAATTGTTTATATTAATCTTTTAAAATTTAAACTTAAATAAAAATAATTAATTTAAACTTGACTTATTAATTTTAGATTAGATTGAATTGATTTGAATTGAACACAATATACAAGTGATAATAATATTATATACTAAATATTGATATAAAAAGGGACCTAAATATCTAGTCTATACAAAGTAATTAATATAATATAATTAGAGATAACAAATTTAAAGTATTTTATTTTTCAAAATTTTAATTTAATATTAAATGTTTTAAAATTAATGTTTTAAAATGTTAATTTAATGACTAACTTTTTAAAATTTGTATAAATCAGTCAAGTTTATGTCTCTATCTTTGACCTTGTTTGGCAATAAGAAGATTGCATTAGCTATTAGTTGATTCTATTAGTTGATTCTATCAGTGGTTAGTTGACAGCGGATTAATATAGCTAATTTGACTATCGGATAACATTAGTTGTTTATTTAAAGATGTTTGGTAAAATTAATTGCTTAGTATTAGTTATTTATGTGTAAAAGGACTTATAAGGGCATGATGTAAAAAAAAAATTGTAAGGAAATAAGTATTATATTGGGCATTTCTCGATTCCTCGTCTGTGCAATTTACTCGATCCTTTCAGTTGTATTTATATTTACTTTCAAAATTAAAGAAAAACGTATATAATGGGATGATAACTCTTTAAATATTCTGACTCAAATTTGATATTAATTCAACTTCAAAAATTAAAATTAAAAATATTAAATTTAAATAATAAACTTGCTATTTTTATCTCTATATCTATCTCTTCTATCCCTATCTCTATTTCTATCTCTATCTCTATCTTTATATCTTTGAATAATTTGTAATAACTTTTAGATATAATAGTCTTTTAGTCCCTTAATTTCTTCGCCATTGAAGAAAAACGCTCCTTATAGTAATGTTTTCAAAATTAGCTGATTGAGTTCAATTCGCCAACTTAATTAGCTAATTACTAAACATAATTATCAATGATTTGACATAGTCAAACGACTAAAACCTTTCAATCCGTTAAAAAATGGTTGATAAGATATTTAGTCAAACGACTAAAACCTTTCAATCCGTTAAAAAATGGTTGATAAGATATTTACCAAACAACGTCATTATTTTATTTTTGTCACTTACAACTTTTTAACGATTGAGCACTTGTGATTATCTATTCTTTTTCAAAAAAAAAAATACCATGTTATTTGACACCTAATAAGTTTCTCAGCAAATTTAACAAAAATAAATAAATTTCTCAGCAAATATTCTAATTAAATTTAAGTTGGTTTTAAGACAAGTATACTTGTGGTTTACTCCAACATTCAAGCACACAGAAGAAGTTACTACGACTTCTAGCATTTCTTTTTCTTTTGACTTTTTTGTATATTATATAATCACAATGCTAAAACTATTACAGGGTGTTTGTTGACTGAAATAATCATTTCATTCTTGATTTATTCTTGGTAATATGTTATTCCCTTTTTTGGTTAAAGAAAACATACAAAATATATAATCTAAGGGTTTACTTATTCTTTGAGTTTGAAGAATAAGTAAACTCATCACCCTCCCCCTATATATTTATCTATTCTAAGTAGTTAGGAATAAAATTAAAGACATGTTGGATAAAAATATCCTTAAGGAATCCACATAATTACTTAGATGTAATAATAATAATAATGTTGTAGTTAGTGGGGACTATTTGGATATTTTGGTCTTTTTGTTAGTTATTTCTTTTGTCAATCCAAATTTATGTTTTCAAACCAAACATTGTCATTACATCATCATTAGAAATTCTTATAAATAAATCAAATTAAATAATATTAATTATATTTCATTCCTTATCTATTCTATTCTTAAAGAATCACCATTATATTCCTTATATATTCTAACAAGTAAACCAAACACCCTGTTATGATCTTCACCATAATTATGTGACGGTTGAAAGCTAGATGCCTGCACATTCCTTTTTAATGTTCTATAAATTCTTTTAACGTCCTACAACATGTTCGATTTTACGTATACCTTCCAACTTAAGACTAAAACAAAAAGACTCAACTCCACGCGCCCTTTTTTTTTTTACTTTTGCTTTTTTTATTGTTAAAGAATTTTGATTTTACTTTTTATTTTTATTTACTAACGTTATATCAAAATAAATACATAATTGTTCTTAATAATTTTTTCCTTTTTGATAATTTATTAGTAAGCTTTAGTAATTATTTATAACACTAATGAGAGTTAGTTGTTAATTTTATGACTTTTATAAATTATGAAAATAAGAAAAACAAAAAGTCTATTAAACAATTCTAATTACATTTAAAAATAAAAGATAAAAAACAAAACAAACCCCTAAAATTTATCATCTTATTGTGGTAATAATTGTCAGTCCGGATATGTCTAACCTTACTCTGTTTAACTCTGTCCAAACCCAGAAACGTTGTCATTTTACTTACAAAAATTCACAACTCTATTGGTCTTCCAATTAATTTTCATAGCTTATGAGCCAAGCTGATGGTAAGACTTCCAATTTGCACCCACTCTCTTCCAATTAATTTTCATAGCTTATGAGCCAAGCTGATGGTAAGACTTCTAATTTTCACCCACTCTCTTCATCTTCATCCTCACCGCTCTTTGCCCTAATTCCTCACTGTCACTCTCTTCCTCACCGCCCTCTGTCTTAATTCCTCATCGCCGCTCTCTGCCCTTTGGATGGAACTTGAATGTAAATTCTTTGAACCCCTATAGTGGTTTTTCTTTTTTCATGAAAGAAGATGAGAGTAAGGTGACATGCAAGGGGCTTTAACAGCTAAAGTTAGAGTGAGGCCTAAAGATGTTTTGGAGGCAGCGACTTGTGCTACCAATGGACAACTTATTGAGGTTGTTTACTACTCGAGGGCTAGTACACCAGATTTTTTTTGTAAAGGCTTCTTCGGTGAGAGCAGTAATAAGGATTCAGTGGTGCTCTGGGATGAGATTTAAGATGGCTTTTGAAACAAAGGATTCTTCTCGAATCAGCTGGTTCATTAGGATTGTTGCCTCTACTCATGTTGCTGATCCTATTCGATGGCCTAATTCTCCTGGAGATTGCTCCAGGTTCTTTGCTAGTCTTTGATTATCATCTTCTGTTAATTACTTCACGATTCCAATAATTTTGTTTGTTTATGACTTAACTGGAATTCATAATTTGGCCCTGGTGATATAGAAGAAGATCATTCTGATGTGGCTTTCTTCATTAGAAACTTTATTTCTCTTGAATTAAGTGATTTACCTTTATTAAATTTCAAGGTTGAGACTATAGATGCTCAATGCTAGTTCAGGTTGCTATTTCTGTAGAATTTAATTATATTTGATATCCTTTTCTTATAACTCATAACTGTGTCCTTCTGTTAATTATCTGCCTATCTATGCCAACCTTCTTCTAGTATGACATAGCCATAATTGTTGCCTGGGTAAACAACTCACATGTTAATTCCAGATAGGTGTTTGGTATTTTATTTGTGGAAATCAAATGCTAACTAAATCTGGTGTGCATATTTTCATTAATAATTGGTGAATATACACATTTATTTCTATGGATGAGTGTTATGGGTATTGATGTTGACGAGGTGTACAGTAATTAATGTTTCTTGTTTAAATACCGTAAGTCATTAATTGGATCTGACTTAACGATCCGTTATCTAAACATTGATGCTCAATTTTACGATTCTTCCTTGAGTAACAATTGCAATTTTTACGATTCAATGCAAACTTTTGAGTTGCCAATTTATGGATTTAGCTATGATGCAATTCTCATTCAGTATCAGATAATCCTCATACTAGGTTAAGCTTTCACTTCCAATTTTTTGAGTTGTCAATTAGTCTGTTTGTGTTATGCTAAAGTTTAGGCCACACCTTTGTTGCTTTTGGCATCTTTGTCTTTAATTTCTGTTGATAAATTACATTTGCAAATGATATAGGATGAACCAAATCTACTTCAAAATGTAAAACGTGTCAATCCGTGGCTGGTTGAATTAGTATTGAAATTTCCAGTTTAACAGTAAACTCTAGACAATTTTTGTCAATTTCATAGCAATTTAACCCACCTCCAAGAATTTTCGAAACCCTTAAGAGAAGCCAAATGGATGGCAATGAGAATCTATGTTGCTTGTTGACAATGGAAATCTTTAATGTGAAATCAGAAAAGCGTGACAACAAAATGAAACATCAGTTTTTGCTCTTTAGTCAACCGATACTGACAGGGCAGCATATTACTCGTATTTACTCCACTGATTCTGTCTCAGAAGTGCTTAATGGTCCAGACAAATCAAAAGTTACTGATGTGTTAGGATTTGCAACTGAAAAACAAAGTTCACTACAAAAGTCATCCATCTGTGTACCATTCGTAACGCTTTAACTTTTTTTCTTAGGTCCTATATTTTTTTCCATTGAGATTATGTTTTGTGATGTCTGACTGACCAAGATGACAATTTAAGAGAAATATCGTATGGAGTTTGTCAATTAGCATATGTTGTACTTATATTAAACAGCTTTTTTTACTATTCATATACATTCTCATTTGTTATGTTTGCTTATTTCGTCTATCCCTGGCTAATTCCTTTGTTTTCTCACCTCTCAACCTTTGGGTTTGTCCTGGAATGGTTTTGATGATTGTTTATTGTTTGAAAAAATGCTAAGAGAGTTGACGTTATGGCTTTCAGGTCTTTTAAATGAATCATCACTTTGGATTCTCCTTTAAAAGGGGTATTTGAAAAGCTTCCAATTGAAGCATCAAGATGGTAATTTTGTATTGGTTTGGGATCAAGAGTGGTGACTGCTTAGAGAGGCAGTATTTGGGACCTAACAAGTATAGCCTTTTGGGTTTTTACAAGATGCCTATACCCAAAACTGTGTTGTGTAAGGGAGAAAAGGTCTAAATCACGCATGTCATTTCATGTTCCTTCTCATTATAGTTAGGAAGTAGTATCACTACTTTGCTTCCATTGGGCAAGTTTGAAGGGTCCTTTATTAGATTCCATTGTCTAAATTATTTGAACTTCTAACTAATAATATAGTATTGACAAAACAAATACATATGTTCTCATGAAATCTAAGGTAGGGTTATAATGCATCCAAATCTCGGACGTTCCATAAACATGTAAAACATGAAGTTTAAGAAGATGAAGATGAATTATTGGTGTAGGGAAAAAGAAGTAGAATTTTAACTCACACTATGCTATGTACTATTCATAAACACTTGTTCAACTGACTAAATATGTAACAAATGGTAAAATAAAAAGAGAGAAAAACAATTTGTTTAGCAGAAGAGAAGAGCGTATTAAATAAAAATTCATCAAAGTTATGTTGAGTTGGATGCTTATGACAGGGAAAGAGATGCGAGGAGATACGCCTTCCACATGATCAGAGAGGAGATTGGTGGTAGGTTGCTTTAGCTTAAACACAATCAATGCTAAGATTCAGAATTTCCTACTTTCAATAATAAATATCTGAGAATGTTGAGAATAAAAAAGATAAATTAGAGAAATTGCACCATTTTACACAAAGAAGCCTCCTGCAGTTCCAAAAGAACATTCTATCTCCACTCTCTAGCATAAAGCCAAATTATATGTAGTTGTCACCCAAAATTAACCAATAGATGTATAAGATTCGCAGTTTGAGTTAACATTGCATGAGAATTTGACTCCAGAATATACGAAAAATGTTATTTGGACATAAAGCTATAAATAGTAACTCACTAACTGTTATTTCCTCTTTTACAAATACAAAACATGTCACTAAGGCATGGAAGATAACAACCACACTTCTTAATACAAATATCAACTCTCAAATTGTTTGGTTTGATACCAACCTCCGAATTGTCAAAACCAAATGTTTGTTGTGCCTATCAATCAAAAATGCATTTTTAATTAATTAATACAATTATGAATAAAATGTAACGTTAACATCAAATGCTATAATTGAAATTAAGAAATAAATGTAAAAAATAGTACATAAGCAAATAAGTCATGCGCATTGAAGGTGGGATATTAGCAGTAAAACTTTGTTTACTTGTTTCTGCATCAATGGCCTAAAATGAAAATTCAAATCTTTAAAATATTACTAACAGATTACAAAAAGGAAAATGAAATAATCTATTTTATCCAGGAAACGATTACCCAGAAATGTCTACCTTATATATTTCGAAACTAACAAAATTTAGTAATTTGCTACCTTATATATTTTGAAGCTAACAAAATTTAGTAATTTGTGCCAAATTATACGTTAAGAAGAACATATGATATCTTCTTACATATAATCATTTTGGTGGAGCTCTTAATCTATAATGGAAAACATTGCTTATTTCGGCCATCATGCAAATCACTTGCATAAAATACGTGGAGAAAAATGAGAAAATCAAGTGATGCAGATGATTATAACATGTTTATCAGTCCCATAGTACAACATATTGAATCTGTAAGCATAATAAATATTCATAAGACTAAAAAATCACAATCCTATATCAAAAAGCAAATCGAATAACTACCAACGAGGAACCCAACATTGTTTCCAAGATCTTTAGCCACACCTAATCTGACAATTTGTCTCTGATTGTAGTTCAAAGAACTCTTTATAATAGGTGATATAGTCCCAAATACAAATATGATCCTTGCACACAACTGTATCCACATTGCAGCCGAAAAGATGAGTCGTATGTTGTTGACAAGGGCACTGAAACTTTCCTGTATACCATTTGTAGTTCTTTAACTGTACCGCAAAATACAAATGGTGTCAGATTCCTATGTACTCAGATGGTGTCAAATTCAATCTGTAATCAAAGCATGTATATCTGAAAAATGGGAATCAGGTTGAACCTAATATTTCAACAAAATATATAAGTAAAATTTACTGTCCTCTTCCCTCTAAACAGGAAAAAGCAAAAAATAGGATTGCTAGAAAGGAGAGAACTAACGTCAACCATAATGTAGAAAACCATTAACATGATTTTTTATAATGGCTAAATTGGCTAAAAGTATAAAAGAGGATGTTTTTATCGTTCAATTTCTGTATCTAACAACTTCAGATTGATCAATACTCAGCAACTGGTGGTAGAATAGCTAACTATCGTGGAGATAAATATTTAAAAATGGTAATTCATCCCAAAGCTAACCTACTAACGTAGATGCCACATAATGTGACCTACAGATAATGGTTTACATTATATGATGTGCAGTTGTGGCCTACAGATAATGATTTACATATCAAGGAGGAACATAACTGAGATGCAAGAAACAAGGATAAAGGGAATAACCCACAAGAAATTCATTTGTCCCAATTCAATCCAAATCAAAGGAAACAAGAATTAGATAGAGCATTTTCTGGGTGTACTTACTATTTGCAAGCAATTCTAATGGGAATATTCTGCAAATGTAATTGGAATGTTAAGAAAACCTGTCCAAAGAAGCAGGAAGTAGGAATAAATAGGATGGATGTGAGATGATGGTTGAAAGCATACGAATAAGGATATTGCATGAAAGATTCAAAACGTTTCCAGTAAAGGAAACAAAGAGATGATAAAAGATCTAGATTTTCATATACAACTAAGTGCCCTCAAGTATGAAGCAGAAATGATATCACAAAGAGAAAGAAATAGATAATTACAAAGTATCAGGACTTGATCAGATCAAGACGAAGCACTTAAACAAATGCAGATAGGTGAAGAAAAAGTAATGCTAATGGTATTGCGTCTTCTTCTTGATAATTGGAAGTAGTATGAGATGAACATGCAACAAATGCAATAATTGCACAAAATGATGCACAAGAAAAGTAATTCGACTAGCAAAGCACAGAACTACTGTAGTAACCTACAAGAAATTGATTTGTCCCAGTTCAATCCAAATCAAAGGAAACAAGAATTAGGTAGAACATTTTCTGGGTGTACTTACTATTTGCAAGCAATCCTAATAGGAATATTTTGTAGATGTAATTGGAATGTTCAGAAAAACTGTCAAGAGAAGCAGGAAGTAGGGATAAATAGGATGGATGTGAGATGATGGTTGAAGACGATGAGGAAGAGAGTGGCGGTAAGGAAGAGAGCGGCGGTGAGGATGAAGATGAAGAAAGTGGGTGAATATTTGATGTCTTACCGTTGGCTTGGCTCATAAGCCATGAAAATTAGAAGACCAATAGAGTTGTAAATTTTTATAAGTCAAACGACAATGTTTCTGAGCTTGGACAGAGTTAGACAGAGTAAGGATAATTATGGTGTCATTTTCTCATTTTGGTTGACTACAACAGAAACATCATACAATGTGCACTAAATTAAAAAAATTAAAATTCTTTGAAAAACCGTATACGTGGTTGTTTCGTAAAACTTTCGGATCTGTTTCAAAAATAGAAAAATTAAAAGCATCAAATTAAACGATACTGAGATTTGTTAACGTAGTTCGGCACATCTTTTCTACGTCTACGGAGCCCTCACCTAGCTTAATCAATTTTACGAAAGTTTAATAGAATTATATAAGGCCTTACTGAGTCGACACCACTCAATCTTCAAAACTATCACTCAACTTCACTTTTCGTGAAAGATTTTCACACCCAATAACACGACCGACTCTTGTTAACCTTGACAGAGAATTTTTCAAAACATCTCTTAATGAAAGACAATTGATTAAATAACTCAAATGATTAATCAACTAAGAACAGAACAATAATTCACTTAAGATAAAGAGGAAAACTTCCCTATGTTAAGCTTCTCAAAATATATCTAGATAATTGTCTACACAATACTAAACAACACCAATTTCAAGAACTAGTCACGACTGCACAATTATTGATCAAGCCACAGTAGAGGATTCACGCGTACTGCCCAGCACGCAAATCTCAAAACTCTCCCAGCCGTGTAATTCTCCAAGGATTCAACTTAACACCACCAAACGTGCCACTTCAATTATTCAATTAAAATCAAGACAACATATAACATATATGATCCATTCACAAATCAAAAGATGCCCATGTATATTTTTCACACATGCTCACCAAGAAGGCCTCTGGATCCAAAACCCACAAAGCAAACTCAAAAGGTACTTGGCATGATGAATAAAACTTCCAGTAGTGTTTTGTTTTCCTTAACACACGTGTAAACCTCACCCATCACGGTATCTCTTGGGATAGACTTCAATCCCATGTTAAATCCTTCCACAACTACAAGATAATTCATTATAGCATTTGAATCTAAGTTAAACAAGAATTAATGATCAGTTATTATTGTCCACAATAAATATCTTATAAGTCCAATTTATAAGAAATGTGTCAAAATAAAATAAATAGATATATACCATATATTTAACATTCTTTAACCATGAAAATTTAATAAATGAGATTATTATCACAAAGCTACAATAATTGTTATATATAACTTAAAATAAATTACAGAGAGAAAATGGAAAAATAGAAAATTGTTCCACTACCAAAGAGCACAACTCGTGCGTGACATAGATTACAAGGTTTCTACAGCAATGTCTGAGGTTGTTGGATCCGATCATATAACAAAAACGTTCTACAATTTTGAGACTTACAGTGAAAGGCACAAGTATCTAAGACGTTAAGGAACTTTCAACTAAAATCTTTAAGACGGAAAGAATGCGAGGCAAAAAAAATATGATAATAATGTCTTCCATCTTACAGACAAGACTATAAAAACTGAGCTGTAATCTCTCCAGTCTTCTCTCTTACTGCAACTAATTGGTGGCTGGCAGAGGAAAAGAGCTTGAAGAACTGATTGATAAACTCACGGAATCGGATCCAGGGACACTGCAGTCTGGTGATTTCTTACCAACACTGTACGGGGATGCATTCATAACCCTGCAATCATCCGACATGAAATTTTTAGAGCCTGGAAACTCGGTTTGCAATTGCAGCACAAGGAAATAAAGAGGCAGTCTTTCAACTTAAGTGTTACCTTTCCTTACGCTTCTCCAAGAACCTAGCCAATGATGCTTTTCGAGCCTGAGGTACAGCAGCTGTTATGACAAAAATGAATTCATAATATCATATCAGATATTTGGATTATGAACAACAATAGTAAGACCAGATTTTCCAAAGAAAACATCAAACAATAAATAGACCAAGAAAGAAACAAGCTCATACCTGCGGGAACTAGAGTTGCAGGCGCAGGTGCTACTGAATTAATTGGCTTGGGAGGCTCAGTTTGGTTAATAGAAGATGCTAAAGTTACTCTAGGCTTCGGTATGGACAGCTCATTCAGACTACATGAGGTCACAAAAACGGGGCTTGGAAGACCTGAACACAAAGCTACATTTGAGTTTTTGTTCCCGACATAACTATCACCAACTGAAGGCTTTGGGTCCGGTGAAGCCTGCGTTTTAGTTGGAAGTGTCATGTTCTGAGTTGCAGGAGAACCATTTCCAGCTAATAACATAATTGCCTGAGCCTGGAATATACACAAGTTTGAAATAGGTTAAGGAAGAACACACAATTTCTACACTTGTAGATCAAAAAAAAAAAAAAAGGATTTAGTAATATACATGGACAAAACTAGATACCTTTTCAGGAGATACATCATCATAAACGCACACTGATCCAGCATAAAATATTGTCAACTGAGCAGGAGCACCAGAGGCTTTGGAACTGTTCCTATACCAAGCAATTGAAGTTGGTTCAGAATCCGTGATTAGAAACTGTCTACAAACACATTGGACGGTTTAAGATACCTCAGATCAGTGGTCCCAACAAGGGGATTCGTGGTTGGAAGGACAGAAACTGGGGTTAAGACTGGAACTCCTCCAAGAGGTTGCACACTTCCAGGATTACCAACTATATTATGCCCAGAAGAAGCAAAATGGGACTGCAGAACAGGAGTGCTCATGGAAACGGTAATTGTCTGATTTTGTTGGTTAGAGACAGGGAACGTCCTCATCTCCTGTGGGCGATGGACTGGATAAACATCATAGCGCTGAACCGTAGCATAAGTTGTCATCCCATGGGGGTTTGCAGTTTGTTTGTCATGAGTTGCATTTTTCTAATGAAAACAGTGGACAGACATTACTTCTATGTCCAGAAACAAAAGGAATATGAAAAAATGTGTTGGGAATGACAGATACCCTCCTGATCTACAGGAAGAGTCTACAAATGCCATACATAAGATCATACCGTCAGAAATTCAACCTTAAAGCTAAATATCGTTTTCTTAGGATATGAAAGCAAGTATGATGTAGCTACTTAGTCAATTATGAGACAAGGGTACATAGTTTTGTTATCTAACCTGAACAATGCCACCATACGATTTCTGGTTAGAGCCAAAAGCCTCAGCTGTCGAAATAGACATATAGCCAGAGGATGGCATTGAATCAAGAACAGTGTTTCTGTGTTTATCTTCCAGAGAATGCTTGAATGACAAGAACTGAGGAATAGCTGAAACCTTGTTGGAGAAAGACAACTGCATTCCTGAACCTCTCACGGATGCTGCCAGACCAAGTGAAAGAGGAAATGATGCCAATTAGGAAAGTGTGTTCTACAAATACATGAACGAATCAAACTAAAATATGACATGATTCTATCCTGGCAAAATCAATACGCAAATATATGAACGAATCAAACTAAAATATGACATAACTCTATCCTGGCTGCAATATTAAAGAATATTTAAGTGCATCAAGAAACAGTAAACTGGAATGTGTTGGCAGAAGAAGAATAGAAAATAATAATGTCTCTTAAACTACTTGCCAAAATAGAATCTCGTGAAATAATCCAAAGGATATTCATATATGTGAAAGAAAAGTCCAATTGCATTTATAAAACATCTGTGTGAATAAAATATTTACCTAAAAAAAAAAAGCTAGCATGATAGAAAACAGGAACGAGACCATCTTGCCAGTACAAAAAGCTTCTGCAAGTCTATTACTGTTGTCCTACTCTTATATAA
This sequence comes from Erythroxylum platyclados, assembly GCA_027563515.1. Classification (NCBI taxonomy): domain Eukaryota; kingdom Viridiplantae; phylum Streptophyta; class Magnoliopsida; order Malpighiales; family Erythroxylaceae; genus Erythroxylum; species Erythroxylum platyclados. The sequence goes on from JAOQMM010000006.1 coordinate 14,966,472, forward strand.
AGAAAACAAAGAGACAGCTGAATCCCTAAAAAGAAAAACAAAAACTTCAAGGCTGGGAAGAAATTAACACCATAATGGCCTTGTTATCATCACGTGTACACTCAGTTTCAAGTACACCAAGATCAAACATAAAATATTCTATACTTTAACCAAAATTAATAGCATATCATATTTAATGGTCAAAGCTTGGTTTTATATCTGGACAAGCAGGACATTTGAATTGAGAATTGAAACAAAAGAGTAAAATATTGTAAGTGGCTATTATGATAAGAGCATATTCAATCACAATGGAGCATATATTTTTAAAAAAAGGTTTTATTGTTTCTCACGTTATGTTATCTTTTCTCTTGATGGGGCAGATGAAAATTACTTCTTACTTTTTTCTACTCAAGTTTATAATTATAATAATCATGCATATCTGTCAGGCACTTCACTACCCTCCATATAAACAAACATCAGTTTTGCTTTATATATACAACTCCCAACGTGACCCATTAATTTATTACAGAAACAGCTCATGTGCATGCTAGGAGAACAAACACTATAACATTATCCTATTCCCACGATAAAAAGCTTCAAAGTCAAATGATAACATTAAACAATATTTCTGTTAACGTAACATTAAACAATTCAAAATATTATACACATTTGAAAATAACTTGCTTGCACAACCAACACCCTCTAATTTCTATTTGACCGACTGGTGAAAAGTACCCACCCAGCGCATGTTAGCATCCACCAGATTTCTACTAAAGTAACAAGTGAAATAACTGATAGAGAACACAAGGCGGTACCTTCAACACGACGAAATTTAAATGAGCAGTAAAATGGTTTGGTTCCCATAAGCTAATTATGCCAAGTATCGTAGTAGGCCGCTCTTTAATGAATTCAAGCAATTTTAGCCTTGTGCTTAAAACATTTTGTATCATGTGCTGAATATTGTTGTACCCTTTTCTTCTTCAACTGTCAATCTTTTTGCTCTTCTACGAAATGAAGATGGGAAGCTAACACATCTAAATCTGGGCATACTAACCCCAGCCAGCGGTAATAGAATTATATAAGGGAGGTTATAATTCTATGTACAGTAAGCAGTAAGAGACATCTGGTTTCCTATGCGAAACCGCCATAAGCAGCGTGAATATAGCGTTAACCATACATATTCCAAAATATTAACTTCATTCACACAATAAATCTCCAAATCACGTCTAAATCATGAACCTCTAGATTTGAATTAGTCTCAATAACATCAAACAAGATTTTTGTTTTAACAGAAACAAAAAAGGAAAAAGAAGTTTCTTAATAATCAGTCACAAGTAGTCAACCAATCCTGAACTGAGAAAACACAACTCAAAAGCAGTAGAATTCAAGGACAAACCCCTTCGAAACAAGAACAAAACAGAAATGAAGGGAATAAAGCAAAAAGAATATCATAGTTTCTTGTTCAACTTATTACAGACGCAGTAGGAATAGAAAATTTGAACAGGACAAGACAAAAAACGTACCCGAATCTTTAGAGGCATCAGGAGTCTCATCCTTCACCGTTATAGGAAGGTTTTTCGAACCCAAACCAAGAAAATCTCTCTCCATACCTTAAAACAACAAACAACCGATCCCCACCTAAGCTCTCAACTCGAACAAGCCCCTGAAGACTTAATTTTTGCCCTTTCTATATTTCTCGGTGAATGTTTATTAAATAAGCCACGAGAAAAAGATGGTTTACTTGATTCCTTCTTTAAGCTGAGAAAGAAAGCAAAACGAAGAGAGAGAAGAGCGAGAAGGAACTGAAGTGGACCTTTTAAAAATGAAAATAAACCGTGTCAAAATTTTCTCTCTTTTCCTTATTTATTGTGTTCTTTATTTCAGCCGTTGGATTGTTCGAACATCTTCCTAGTTGACTGACTGGTCCGGTCGGATAACCCGGTGGCACCGGTTAGATACCACGTGCGTTACTCGGCTCTTAGATTGGTGGCTCTTGTGCACATGAGTAAGTGGTCTTGATGCGGCGGTGTCGACAAGTGGCATCGAACTTTAATTTTTTAATTTTTACATTTTCTCCGTGAGCCTTCAGACTTCAGCATTGCCCAATGATACCTATAGATATTTTATTTTATTTTTTTTCTAAAGAATAAGAAACCAGAAAAGGGGCACGGTGCACGCAGCAATTACAATAGCACCACGTGTATCGATGTTTCTTCTTCTTGTATTTTTGGGGGTTACGTTCTTAAATTGAATGGGCCACTCCCCACTTGTTGCTTGTCCTGTCACGGTCACATGTGCAAAACCAGACGAGAGTTTTCTTCCACGATAGCAAACTGGGGAATAACAGATTTTTTTGTGAAATTTATGACATGTGACATTAAAGATTAAAAGACTAGCAGGTGTTCGATGGAACTCCTTTCTTACGCTCCAATGACTTTTGGATTGGATAACTTATCTAGTCAAAATTCTGATTACTTATGTTTTGTTCCTTTGGTCATTGAGTGAATGCTTTCCATAATTACAAATTAGTATGTGCAATTTAAAATTAATCCAGTGGAATTTTTATTTTTATTTGTATATGCACAAATGAAGTATTATATTCCATTTCATTAATAAGTATTATGGTTATAGTTGTTTTAAAGATAACTTGCATACAAACTGAAGTAAATTTCTCAACGTACAAATCAGAGCATTAATTGGACGCTCATCCTTTAAAAATAATGCATATTTAATTGCTTATATCAACTATATTGTTACCTGTCACTCGAAATCAAAATATTAATTATAAATAATTAAAAATCATTATGTTATGAATTTCGAATTTTAAAACCGAGATAAAATAACGATAACTTCAAATTACGAGCCATCCACAATTATTTTATTATATATTTTGTTCAAAGTTCTAGAATAATAATTTCTATCATTTCATCTAGAATTCAAGGATATAGCTTCTTTTTTTTTTTCCCTACGGTACGCCTAGTTTTTTGTTGGTTTGGTCGACATATTTATAGCACACATGTCCTTTTATCCGTCGTTTTATGTCCTTTCCTTTTCAAAACTTCATGTGGTAATGGGGCGCACAAGTTGTCAATGACTCCTGTGGTCCTATCACATGAGAAACTCCAAGCACTCATGTTAAAACGTTTCGTTCACTGCTTTCATAATGTACCTCAATGTTTGGTTAGGTACAATAAATGTAGATGGTATGTAAAAGCAAAAAAAGGAAAGAAAAAAGAACCTGGGAGTGCATTAAGCTTTAATTTCTTTTCCTTTTTTATATAGGTTTTTAACTTATTAGATTCTTGTTCTTTCTCGTATACTATAATGACCATAATTAGAATAGACAAAATTTTGATCCAACCCACAACAGTGAATTGAAGGAAATGGAGGAAGGCCTTCATCTTATCTAATGTTTATGTTCATTCAAATCATATTTAAATATTAAGATATATGATAAAAGATGCGATAATTAAGTTACCTCTGAAGTAGAGGGTACCCTTTTTTTAAACAGAGTGGGGAGGATGAATAAGCTATATTTACATATATCTATAATCTATATATATAGTAATTTTCTCACTTAACTTATTCATCTATAATGAAAACGAAATCTTACTAACCAAACTACCTGCTCATGAATCATCTGACGTAAAACGACAAGGATAAATGTAAAATTGCAGAACAAACAACTAATCAATCAATCAATCAAACATAATCGCTATTACCAGAAGAACCCTAGTTCAAGACTCTTTATTTATTTTAAAAGGAAGAGCCCACAGGTTCGTCGCCCACTGGAAATATAAAGTACTGACAAACACTTCAAACATAAATAAGCCCCTGTGATTCTTGAAATGATTATGAAATGGAAACTACTTTGCGCGAGTTTAATTTGATAGCCTACGGCTTTCAAATGTTGTATACATACTCATGAGTTGATTAGATAATAATAGTTAGATAATGTTTCGTACGATATAATTATAACCAACAAAATGGAAGTAAGAAAGGCAAAAGCAAGTGTTAATTGAATAAGAAAGAATAAATATTGATTTTGTTTATGGAAATATTTTCAGAATCTTACCACTTAAAAAGTTAGTCACCTAATATGCCACGAATGACGTGGTTTATGTTAAAAAGAAAACAAATGGAGAATAATGCCGCGAGCTGCAAGGAAAGGTCTATATATAAAAAAGAGAATAGGCCATGTGCGTGGGGAAGGAATTGAAACGATAGAGCATGTGATTGGTGGAGATTAAAGAACCCCCGTCATGTCGCTACTTGTACTCTTGGTCCCCCACCAGGCCACCGTCACCATTATTGTTTTACGATAAAGGACAACTCCTGGCCTGCCCCATGCAATTTATCCCATCTGCAGGCTCACTAATTTATAAAACTATTTTATTATTTTGATGAAATATAATCAAAATATAAAAATCTCAATCGAGCCTATTTTTAAAGATTTCTTAAATTATATCTAATTTAATGGTTAAATCTTAATTTAAAATGAAATAATCTTTAGGTTTATATAATGTGTCCGCTTTTTATTTATTAATCTTGTCAGATGCAATTAGTCAACAATTTGGCCTCCCACTTTTTAAATGATATCCCCCCACCACCTGTCCGTCAAGTCCCATTAACCTCTCATTTATGATATTTTTATTTCAATAATGTAGCCGTACTATACTAATATTATACACTAGATACTATAATTAATCTTAGTGCGTATTGAACTAAACACAAGGTTTGGACCACTGCATTCTTTTTCATTTTTTATAAAAATGAAAGATTTATTTTCTTTCAATTCTGGTGAGAAATCGTACGGATTACGAAAGGGGCATTAATTTCCAAAAATAAAAACAAGTAGGGCCGATGCAGATAATCATAACAAAAAAGGTGAAAAACAGGCCATGTGTATCCTGTGCTGTGCCTGTCCAAATCTTGGCCTTACGTCCTCTAAGATAAGACTTTATATACACATATCTCGGCCTTGCGCAAAATAATATGTACAATAGCAACTTGCAAGTTTCGTCAAAACTCATAAGTGCGAAATTTAATTCATATTTTTCTCAAGAAATATTGCAAACATTTTCCGAGTCTAAAGGTACATTTAAACGAGATTTGGCTTTCAATTACAATTAAGAAATTCGCACTGCAATTACTTTTTTGCGTTTAATTCCTCATCTCTTTTTCTATTCTTACTCTTTCTTTTTAATCTCCCCTTAATTTTTGTTAGTTTGGATTCTAAAATCTAGCGGATTGATGTCCTTTCACTTTAAAGAAGTATTATATATTGATAATATAATTTTCTTTAATTATGTAATTATCACATATAAAACTCTTGTTTAGTAAATTTATTTCATAACAAAACTATGATGATAAAATAATTATAAGATTTAAAATGCATTCAAATTTGATTTTCGAAATATTTCTTTTATTTGATTAAAATAACACACTAATGAAACGATAAATTGTACCTCATTAAAAATGATTAATTTAGCCAATATTTAAATATTATATTAAGATAATATATTAATAAAATTATAAAACTGGCAAAATTTTTATTCTTCAAATCAATGTATTTGCAGGTGATCTCTTCACTAGTAGAAGTGCTTCAAGCATGGGCACAAAAGGTGGGTTAGCACCCTAAGTGAAGGCATAGGCTAGTGGATTAAGTTGACTCGAAATATTACTCATAAATGAAGATAACCTTTTCTTGTTTAAGTTTAATAATGAGACTTAACATAAGAAAGGTACTAGAGCAAGAATTTTGGTATGTAAACGGTAAGCCAATCCTGTTACAACAATGGAAACCATGAATCACCTTAAACAAAGTTAGCATGACATCAATTTCAATTTGGGTACACTTCAATAACATTCCTTTAAAATATTTGTCCATTATTAGATTAAGCTATTTAACCAGCTTCATCAAAAAACTACTTTGTATAGATGAAAACACAACTACTTTAAGTCATTTTGAGTATCTAAAAATCTTTACTAAGGTGGAGATGAGAAAAGCCTTACCTAAAACATTATGGCTCAAGGGACTAAAGAAGAAGGTAGTACGATGGAAGTCAAACCCTCAATCACTTACCAATAGAAGTCTCTTATGAACAAAGAAAAAAGTACTTGAATACCTATAGGTAAACAATTTAACATAAGAAAATATAATGAGATATTGGGGCTAGAGGATAATAGCCTCAATGTAGAGGAATTAAGGATGCAAGAAACCTAACTAATGCAATAAAGAAGGAGTCAATTCCTATTCAAAACCTAACTAATGTAATAAAGAAGGACTCACTTCCTATTCAAACCAAGAAGCAAAGAATTTTAAGATTCATATCCAGGAAAAGAATCCTACAGACCCTATTATACAAATTTAGAAACTAATAGAACCATCAGTTGTCAATATATAAGTAGAGAAAGAAACAATAGAAGATAGGGGAGTGGAGGAAGGAGAAGTGGTTACTAAAGGAAGCTAGGAGTTGATACAAAAGAGAAATCAAACTCATAATAACAAAAGAGAAATCAAACTCGTAATAACAACCAATCCTAGGTCAGACACAAGGCTCTTATCGTTGAGGAATAAGTCACAAACTTAAAGAAGGTTATTGCACTAGGTAGCAAAATATAGGAAGAAAAGTAAAGAGTAAGACTCTAATGATGGTTGGTTTAATTAAAATAAAAACAAAACAAATTAGCTTAGATAGTGGTTATAAATTTTTTAAAATTCTTAGACCATCATAATAAACCATCAATGCCATTTCAAAGGAAGAATCATAATGGCATCCAACCCATGGTTGATAAAGGTTACTAACACCAGCTACTCAACTCATTTCATTCACTTGAAATCTTAATTGCTATAAAGTTTAATAATTCTCAATATTATTATGTTATGTTGCCAACCTTAGATTTCAAAGTAATATACTTTAGAATGATCTTAAAAATATTCACTCCAATATCATAACTCCTTGGCTTATCTTGGGAGAATTTAATAGTATATTATACTCTCATGAGTCTGAGGGTTATAATTTAAGCTTGAATATTCAAAATGATAGATTATAGGACAATTTAGTCAACTTAGGGTATCTAACTTACATTATAATGGGGATTGTTTTACTTAGAGCAATAAATAGCAAGGAAGATGTTTGATTAGGAAGAAACTAGATTGTATCTTGGTAAATACTTTCTAGTTAAGCCAAGTACCTCCCTGTAAGGCATATTTTGACAACTAACATACCTTTGATCACTTTGCAATAGAAGTTCGAGTAGACATAGCTATATATTAAAGGAAAAATCCTTTCAATTTAACAACTATTTGCTAAACATGGAAGGATTTAAGAGGCACTAACTAAGTGATTATAAGCTACCTCTGATGGACTTGAAGCACATAAATGTGCAAAGAAACTTTAAGCTATCAAAGAGGAGCTAAAGGCTCCAAGTAGGAGGAAGGCCAACAATACATTAATGAACATTCAAACAATAAGAGCAGCTCTAATTTAGATTCAAGGTTATCTCCATGCGGCCCATTAATAAAAAAAGTAATTCATTATTCTTAATAATAGCATGATAGATTGTTGCTATCTGGCATGATAAAGTTTGATTTAGGGATTTCAATCCCAAAAGAACATAGTTAGTTAAACTTAATTAAGTTTGACGTGTATAAGTATTTAAGATTTTTGTCTTATGTGGCAAGTCACGCTAACAACGTTAATTGAAATACTAATATCAGGCTAGAATTGAAAAAAATTGAAAATTTGAATACTTAATTGTCACTTTTTAAAGTTTGAACTTGAATTACAAAATTGACTAAAGTTTGAGATTTCTTTTGTAATTAACTTTTTTTTTAATTCTAACCCTAAATTATCATCTCACTTTTTAAATCCAAATCTCAACTAAATGCAACCTTTTCATGACATAAAGTCCTAATCTCTTCAGCATGCAAAATTGTTGGGTTGTGGGTCCCATCCTATGTGGAAAAACCAATGTGTTGTCCCCTCCCACGAGTTTTACTTTTTTTTTTGTATCTTCCATACATCAGCTTCTTCTTTAACCGTGGGAGTCAACAAAAGCTAAAAAAAAATAGAAGGAAGAAATAGCTATGAAATTTTTAGACGACTAGATTCACCTTTCTCCTCGATCCATAGTCATCAACCCGTTGGATCGAGCTGAAAATTTAGGAGTGTGTTCTTGTGACAGTCCTCCACATTCTGTGTGGTCAGTTTTTCATTTGGAGCTTTGGATATTCAGATCTGAGCCTCAGAATAGTGATGGATTTTTTGGTGATTTCTCTCCTTTTATGTTCCTGACAATGTTATCTTGTGTATTTGCTTATTCCTCTTGTTGATGCTGAGTTTGTGTCTTTGAGAAGAGGATATTTGTATACATTTTGATTTAGTGGAGTTATTTTTAGACTGGAAGTCCCGTGATTTTTACCCTTGATTTAAAGGGATTTTCCACGTTAAAAATTGCAATGTCTTTATTGGTGTTTGATTTACTGTTATTGTTGGCAGATTGTTATTGTAATTTACTTACTCCTATTATTCAAATAGATTTAGGAAGTTTTGGTATTGTGTTTACCCTTTCGCAGAATTTAGCAATACCTAGTTTTCCCAACAGAGTGGTATGAGAGCATTGGTTGATTTAATCCTTTTAGTCTATTTGAATTATGGAAGTCAATACTAGTAGAATGATTTGTTTGAATGGAGCCAATTGCCACAAATGAAAGGGTAAGATGAAAGATTTGTTATTTAAGAAAAAGATGCATTTGCCTGTGTTTTCCACTAATAAACCTGAGTCTATATCTAATGAAGACTGAGAATTTGAACATCAGCAAGTATGTGGTTTTATTAGACAATGGGTAGAAGATAATGTTCTTAATCACATTGTTAATGATACACATGCTAGAACTCTATGGGAGAGGCTTGAGACACTTTATGCATCGAAGACAAGAAATAACAAATTATTTTCACTCAAGCAATTGATGAACTTGAAATACAAGGAGGGCAGTGCTATTTCTAATTATTTGAATGATTTTCAGGGTTATTAATCAACTGTCTAGAATGGGTATAAGATTTGATGATGAGATACAGGGACTTTGGTTGCTTAATACTTTGCCTGATTCTTGGGAAACTTTTCGTGCTTCACTGACCAATTCTACTCCTAATGGTGTGGTAACCATGGAATATGCGAAGAGTGGTGTTTTAAATGGGGAAGTGAGAAGAAGATCTTAGGGCTCTTCTACATCATTTTCACAATATGATGTTCTGATTATAGGAGAGAGGGGGAGAAACAAATGTAGAGGTCAGAAAGGTAGAGAGAAAAGTAGAAGAAAGTCAAGGTATAAGTACAAAAATTTTGTATATGATCATTGTGGTAAGGCAGGGCATATTAAGAAACATTGGGAAACCCTAATCTGATTCGGAAACAAATCTTGCTAAAGTTTAGAAAAACTTTGGAGGGTCAAAAAAGGCGGCTCCT
>JAOQMM010000006.1:14976021-14988943 GCA_027563515.1 Erythroxylum platyclados
ATCGAGTTAGCCAAGGTTGTGCAAAATTGGCAACCCTAGTTATGGGGTCATCCGTTCATAATCAAAACTGATCATTTAATTATATTTGTAAAAATTTATCTTTTTTATTTGTCTCCTTATATTTTAGTTAAAAAATTAAATTATTGTTGTTAAAAACTAATTATTGTTTTTATCATGAATTTGTTTATTAAATTGAATTATTAATTAGTATATAAGTAATTTTACTTAAGATAATTTAAGAATATGTTAAAATAATATTGAAACTATAAAAAAGTATGTTTAGGATATTGAAAAAAAGTTAAAATAAAGTTAGAGTCTTTTATATTGACGTTTTTTAAACATACTTCAACTTTTATGAGTCTTTAAATAAATGAAAATATAAAATACAATTTTATTATTATTATTTAAAAATTTATGTTATATTTAATCTTAGTCTAAATTATTAGACTTATTATATAAATAATTTAGACTAAGATTGAATCTAACATAAATTTTTAAATAATAATTAAATAGGCATTACTTATTCTTATAATTTTTATTTCTTATTTATTATATACTAGTTTTATAGTGGTTTAATATCGGTTGAACTTTTAAACCTTAAACCTTAAACCTTTTCTTCGACCGGTTCGATGTCTGGTCCGATTTTTAAAGCATTGATGTTGATACAAGAAAGAATACCTCAGGCTATTTGATTACCTTTGTTGGGGGAGCAGTAAGTTGGCAATCCAGATTACAAAAATGTGTTGCTTTATCTAATACAGAAGCAGAGCTTATAGCTGTTGTCAAAGCATGCAAAAAATTATTATGGATGAAGAAATTTGCGAGGGAACTTGGATTTACTCAAGAGAGGTGTGTATTACACTGTGACAGTCAAAGTGCAATGCAACTGGCTAAGAATTCTACATTCCATTGTAGATCAAAACATATTGATGTTAGATACCATTGGGTTAGAGATGTTTTAGATTCTAAATTGATTGAGCTTTGAAAGGTTCATACAAATGATAATTGTTCTGATATGATGACCAAGCCTTTGCCAAGAGGAAAGTTTCAAATGTGTTGTTTGATTGCCGAGATGGCGAGCACCTCCACATAGTCGGGAGGGGGAGATTTGTTGGGTTGTGGGTCCCATCCTATGTGGAAAAACCCATGTCTTGTCCTCTCCCATGACTTTTACTTTTTTTTGTATCTTCCATACATCAGCCTCTTCTTCAACCGTGGGAGTCGACAAAAGCTAAAAAAAAAGAAACAAAAGGAAGAAATAACTGTGAAATTTTTAGACAACCAGATTCACCTTTCTCCTCAATCCACAGTCATCAACCGTTGGATCGATCTGAAAATTTAGGAGTCTGTTCTTGTAACAGTCCTCCACATTCTGTACGGTCAGTTTTTCGTTTGGAGCTTTGGATGTTTGGATTTGAGCCTCGGAATAATGACACATTTTTTGGTGATTTCTCTCCTTTTATGTTCTTGACAATGTTATCTTGTGTAGTTGCTTATTCCTCTTGTTGATGCTGAGTTTGTGTCTTTGAGAAGAGGATATTTATACATATTTTAATTTAGTGGAGTTATTTTTAGACCGAAGGTTCTGTGATTTTTACCCTTGATTTAAAGGGGTTTTCTATGTTAAAAATTGTAATGTTTTTATTGGTGTTTGATTTGTTGCTATTGTTGGAGGATTGTTGCTACTATTTACTTACTCCTATTATTCAAATAGACTTGGAAAGTTTTGGTATTATGTTTACACTTCTGCAGAATTTAGCAATACCTAATTTTCCTAACAAAAATAAGAGACTTGGTTCTGTAACTCACATCGCATTCTTATTATTAAAAGCTTCAATAAGTTGTTATACTATGTCGTAATTGAATTAAGGATTGAAAACTGAGCAACAACATTTTTTTGAAAGCACCTCAAAGGTCTCTCATACATTCTCAAATGTCTCATTCAACTCTTGCATATTTTCTTAAATATATGAATATTTATTGACTTAACAATTCTTTAAAACATCGTTTAAGAATTCCTGAATCTTAATCTTTTATAAGCCAGTGATTATCATTATTTTAAAAGGTCCATACCTTTGTACGCTCTTTTTTACTTGGGAAAGATATATCTACCACAAAATTTATGTTATTTTGTAGCAATGATATCTTTAAAAAATTGTACCAATCCTTAGGAAAAAAAACCAAATAGAACAATAGTGAATATTACGCTAGTCAAGAATGTGGAAGAACAAAAGATGATAGAAAACATATTTTAATTCCTCCAACCTTATGTCTATCACTTATAATAGTCCCTCTGGTGTCATGTCAATGTCAACGTCAGGGATCACTTTCCTTCAGAGCTAAGTCTGCATTTTTCGTCTCACTATCCAATAGTACCTAATAAGCATGAAGCTCTTTATTTTTTTGGTATATCTACCAAGTTACCAACACTAGTAAGAAAAACCCGCTTTAAAGATCCTTTAAAGAATGCTCCATTAATCCCAGTGGCTAAAGTGGACCAATCCGTGGCTTCCATTTCTTTGGCGGATAGCTACTGTATGGCTAAGGTATTCCCTTTTACAATCAAGCTAATTTACTGGCTTGTTTCATTTTTGCACTCTTTATTTGGTAATGAAATTTAACTTTTCAAAAAAATGAAAAGAAAAGAATGCTTCAAGTCTCAAATCTTTCAAAAACTATTTCATGTATCTATTATAAGAATCAAAAGTCACATGAAATCAATAAAAAATAGGGGTACTTCTAGCGAACCCAGACATCTCCAGTCCACTTCAATTTTAACCATGTTACTAGGATTAGACCTTAACATTTGTTCTGCGTAATCCCACAACTTAATAATTTAGTAATGAAATCTCTCTTTCCGTTTCCAGTTTCACTCTGTACAAAATTTCTACCTTTAATAAATTTTTATTGTCATCTCTCAATGTAATTGAAACGATATCTTCTAGATCACCAAGTACATTATAAACTAACCACTTTTTCCTAATCTTTCTGTTTCTGTATACCTTAATACAATTATGAAGACCTGTATATTAAACTATAGGCCAATATTTCTTCCCTGTATACAAGCTTCGAGTAATTTTTAATGGATAAAAAATAGTAGTGAACTTTATTAGAATCTTTAAATAGCTTAATTGCGTATCGCTCAACAATGGATTATCTGGTCATTGCTTTCTTTGATAATTGATCAGGAACACACTTAATAATTTAGGAGAGTTGCAAGTAAGCTCTTACACAAGACCCTTATACTTGTAACTCAAAGCTAATGTAGATTGGTGGTCTGTGGGCTTCATTTTATTTAAAATGATTGTTGGTATTCCACACTTTAATGCAAAGCATCCCCAAGTATATTGCCTTACCATAGTCAACTTTTGAATTTTTGCTTCTATGTACTCTCTAATTTGGTAATTGGTGAATTTTTGTCATTTGTTTTTTGTGGTCATATGTGTTGTCCATTTCTTTTTTTTTTTTGAATAATATGAAATTTCAACATTAGTAGGTTGCATGTTGGATTTGTATGATAAGTGTTTGATTTCAAATCTCACCTTTTTTTAATTCATTATGGTGTTGTTTATTTTTCTTGGCACTTGTCTCCATGTATCTTGAGCATGGCTTTTGTTATATTAGGGGAATAGCTTGAATCATTTGATTTCAGCTTCCTTTGTTGTGATACCACTTTTCTTGGATTTGTTATGTTTGCCATGGTTCAAATATGATGATTAATGTTTCATGACATAGATATTTCTGAGTAGAGATGAATAATTAAAAGCATTTCAAGAGAGTAATTTAGTAAATTATTACCATCATCTTTACAGGCAACTGCCAGTTTCGTCACCTGCAATCTACATTACAAAATGTTATTAAGTATTTCTTATTTGTTTATATTAATATTAAATTTATACCATTAGATTAGATGTTATCTGAACTTTTTATGAGAAATTAGCTTACTTTGTATATGTTTATGAAAATGCTATAAGATCACAATTTTTTTTTCAAAAAGACTAAAGTGATACTTAAATAAATAATGAAATAACAGCTTTCAAGTTGGTATCATCTAGATGTTACAAAAGTTTTGATGCAGGTTGATGCATTACCATACAATCCCCAAGTAAATTTTTGGAAGAAAAAAATCAATCCTTACAAAAAGAGTTCGATTAATAGGAAATCCTAATATTAAGGTCAAGCTACTTTTAGAATAGTTTAATATACGGTTCATAAGTTTGTTAAACTAAAATGGATAATGTTGTCATATTAACAATTAAGCTTTTTTTTTTTTTTTGAGGATGAAGAATTAAATCTACGGAGAACCACTTAATGTCAAATGTATGTAATTTTAATTTTGGACCATATAGTTTAGTATTCTTGTCACAAGCCATGCACGTGCCGAGAAATACTAGTTATTTATTTTTAATTGATAATATTTAAATGATACCTATTAATTTAAGACGTGTAAGTCTATATTTAATGCAACTAAAAGGGGTTGCTCTCTTTTTTTTTTTTGGAGAATAGAATTATAAGTTTAGGCTTATTTTCTTGAACATATATCATTTGGGTGATGGCTTAAGGAGTCGCAATTACAAAAACTTAGAATCAATATTCATCATTTTTAGTTACTTGCCTCTTAGAACCTGTAGAATTTAACTCTTTGTAAAGATAATAACCAAACTACATAATCAACAAAATCAAATTAATCGAAATGTATCACACCTAACATTGATACTTTTCATACTATAAAATTGCGAGGCAAGTGTTAAGTGTGTTAATAGCTCATGTTGACTAAGAAGAAGAGTATATTAAGCTTTATAAGGATTAAGCCATCCTTCTCCTCTTAAGGTGCTAGGTCTAGTCCTGCAAACTTCACAAACCAAATATCTGTTTATGGGAGTGAAGGAGGTGTACTTAGTGTGTATATATCCTACATCAACTAGGAGCAAGAGTCTAATAAGCGTTATAATTTGGACAATCCTCCTCCCTTCGAGGTTCCTTCTGGGTGGAGTTATGCGCTGTTTTATCAGCAAGCTAGTGAAATGATTTGCTTTCTCTTGAACTGATTGTTAGAAACTTATGAATGTTAAAAGACAATGCCCATACCCGTTGGCCATGTTAAACTTTACGTTTTATATTTTGATGAGAAAATGGTGCGCATTTAGTAAAATCATTTACTTTACTTCCTTGGTATGCCTTTTTAATATGATCTAAAATTACCCTTTGCTGTGTTCTTGTTCTTATTTTTTATTTTGCTTTTAGATAATATCCTCAACCGTAAGATACCTTGGCCCCGAGTGCCTGAAGAAATGAGTGCTGAGGCAAAGGATCTGATTGATAGGTAAGGGAATTGTTATTCCTGTGTCTGATTAGGTTCATAGAACTGTTCTGAATAATGTGTTATATAAACCATAGACGTTTTTCTTCACCCCATCCTTCTTTTTGAATGGATGAAAGTCTTAACACAAATTTTTATCCAGGTTATTAACAGAAGATCCTCATCAAAGACTTGGTACCAGAGGAGCATCAGAGGTGAAACTGTTTTTCTTCTAGTATCTAAAATTAGCTTTGTTCAATTCTAGACATGTTTTTCTGTTACTTCACAACAATGCAATAACACAACCATGAAATGCTGTGATGGTCAAGCAGCATTTATTCTTCAAAGATATCAACTGGGATACACTTGCCAGGCAGAAGGTATAAATATTCTCTACTTCCATCCAAATTTATGCTATCATCAGATTCATTTATGCATGGGTAGTAGATTGAGCCTACATTTTACGATTTATTTCACAAGTCGCCACTCGTGGAATACTTCAGATCATGCTTATCCAGCTAGTGAATTTGATGATTCGAGTGATGCTGACAGCGTAAGTGGGAGCATTAGTTGCCTAAGCAATCACCATGATGAAAACTATATTGCAAAATGCTCATTCAATGTTATGCACTACATTTCAGATTTGCTGAATTTAAACTCTATTATCTAAATGCATTTTTTGGGTCAAAATTATATACAGGGAGATGAATTTGGAGGGCTTCCTGAGTTTGAGTCTAGCTCATCTGTCAATAATTTCTTCAGTAATTTCTCGTTTAAGGTGCTTCTCTACTGGAAGGCTTCTTTTTCTTCACGATTTGTCTCTAGGTCAAATGCTACTGTTGGTGTTATTCAAGTAAATTTTTTTTATCCTTTTTCAGTCTTTTTGGAACTTACTAACTTGTCAGTCTGTCTAGATCTGTATGGCTTTTATTGAAACCTGAGAAAGAAAGGTAAAAACATTTATTTAGAAAAGAACCTTTTTTATGTGAGATGTTGGTCCTTTAAAATTTTTGGTAATTGGATGCTAATTAAGTCTGACAGCTGAGTTAACAGCTAAGGGATTGACAACTTGTACTGATTCCATGGCTTAATCTTAGGATCAAACCTTTCTAACAGTTTCATAATACATTGTTTTAACGGAATGCACATAAGATTGGATTATTGATAGGTTAATGATGAAATGTTTACTCTATTTTTTGTTTCAAAGAATTGAAACTAAAAGAAAAGCTCCTAATTGTTCATTAACAGATGAAAAGCTCTAAGATACTGTTCTTTTTATGACACTTAATTTTGATGAGAAAGCAAAATTCAAGTTACTGGGAAAAGGGTGAGTGGGAAACATGTAAGAATGATAGAATATTTCACATTTAAAAGTATTATTTATGATATTGTCATTTCTTATTGTTATTGTTGTATAACTATTGCTTTTAAATTATATATATATATATATATATATTATGTGCCTTTCTTATCAATTGATAGACAATAGACTTTTGGATTTTTTTGGTCCTTGTCGGGTTATACATTTTCAATTTTAATCATTTTTAGCCATGTAGCTGTTCAAGGGAGATTGATTGTTCTAAATTATAAACATTGCAGATGTTAACCCTGTACTTAGAGAATCGTTTTCTTCTTGAATATGCTTACTGATGCAACATTTTTATCTTTGTCCCTGTGAATCTAGAATCTCTCTCAGCTTGTATCAATCAAAATGATCTTCTCTCAAAGGGTTGGAAGGATGATCTACCAAAAAATCCTAATTCCTGATCCATCCAGGCCAAAATTGAATCATTTGGCAAGAACATATACGGGGTGCTCAGTTGATGTTTGCTGTTATACTCTTTACGTGTAATGACTTTTTTCCATGACCTCAGCAATGAACGGATTACTTCCTTCTGAAACCTTTTCAAGGACTCGAGATACATTATACGCTAATTTGACTTCAAATGCTTACTTGCAGATACAGGATAAAAAAGTTGTAGACTGAAACAGCTTTAGGATGTGTTCTTTGAAACGGATCAGCACTGTAGGGTTTCAATTTATTGCTTCAAATTGAGTGATTTCTTAAATGTACCATAATTCTGTTCCCACAATGTTGGATTCCTTGTGTTGCACTTGTGATATATTTGCTTCTGCTTTTTGCCAATAATAGTGAGAACATATCCCTCCCTTGTTCAGCGTTACACTAAAATCAGTTTTAAATTTCTTTGTACAGTTATAGTCCAAGACCAACCTTCAATGGTGTAATTAACAATGGGTTAAAATAGTCATCTTTAAATGATTAGTTAAAGTGATTTACTCTGGTCTCCAGTATTTCTTTGTAGAGTTATAGTCCAAGACCAACCTTCAATGGTGTAATTAACAATGGGTTAATCTTTTAAATGATTAGTTAAAGTGATTTACCCTGGTCTCCAGTACCCTAGTTTTCTCCCTCTAAATGATTTACTGAGAATGTATGATATCCTTGGTGTGATTTTTTCTTTTTTCTTTTTCGGTTTTCATACTAACAAAAAATTTGATGTATGAATTTGGATGGAAATATCATAAAAGCAGAGTAATTGCGAAGTGAATGCTATACCATGTTTGGTTGTAACTGTGGCTCTAGTAGGAACAGGAATGCTCTAAACTTGTTCACTGAGTTTTTGGTTTAGGACACTATTCCACTTTCAGTTCAGGAGGGTTTGATATGGTGGTAGAACCATAGAACTTGAAATCAGGTGACTGTAATTGGACAAGCAACATAATCTTGGCAGCTGGCTCCCTGAGGCTGAGACATCCTATGAGGTAACAACCTTTCAAGGCCTAAGCTCTTCTATTACGTAACAAGAACTGGTGCAAACGTTTCGTACGTTTTGTCACCTGGATAATGTCGTCGATGAGAAATTCCATGTGTTGATTGACGAGACTTTATTGGCAAAGCTCGAGTTTATTTGAGGACATGCTTTGCGTCAAGAGGGTTTTAAATTCATTGCTCGTGTTTTAGAATCATTTCTGATCAGTTCATCAGGTCGGGTGGGGTAGGATTTTGGACAGCCTTACTTTAAATGATTGAGGAGATTGTAATTATGAAGTGGCATTTTTAGTTTCTTATCTTCACTTTCAACATTTTCTTGACGTGTTAAAAGTGTCAGAATTTTGGATGGACCAAGTACATGATGTGAAAGTAAGTTGTAATTCCTAGTGAAGTTGATGGTAGTGGTAGATTATCTGAAAATTTTCGAGAGAATTTCACTTTTTTTATGCCATAATCTTTGTATATGCTATAAATAAATCATCTTCTGAAATGAAGGAGAAAACATTAAATATTAAATATTTGTTCACTGTAAACCTAATTTTTATTACTTTCTGATCAATGTGCTTGCTAAAAGCAATTCAGTGTTCTAGAGAAGCATAAATAAAAATACTACATAATGTCTACATCTATTTTGCTATTTTCTTTTGTCAAAGAAAGGGCCTTTTCTTTTAAGGTTTTAAGAGATTGTATTATAGATATTTAAGGTATGAAATGCAATTTCCAGATTGGGTTTGTTTTTAAGTGGTTTTGAGAACAAATGCTATAGTATTCAAAAAAACAACAACAACTAGTGAGCGTCCCGCTGAAATGCGAAATTTATGAGAGGTCCAATAGTATACAATCTTATTCTTATCTAGTAAAGAGGTTGTTTCTAATAGACTCATATGGAATACAAAATAATGATAATACAAAATACAAATAAATGCATATAAATAAAAATATAAAAATATGTAATACAATACATAATATAGCACATATAGAACATGATAAAGATTAACAATAAAAGATAAAATAAGTTAATAAATACATAAACCAAAAAAAGGCAAGTGTAAGAATAAATCAAACCAGCCATTATAAGAAAGTAATTAGACTAAGTAAGAAACTACTTAGGCTAAATAACTAGCAAAGAAGAACTATGTAATAAAAATATGAAGGCTAACTATAAAATGAAAGACTCAAAGGAAAATGCTTAAAAGACTTAAAAGAACAATAAATACCTCTTTATGTGAGATCCTTTATCTGTATCCTAGTATGCCAGTGTTTTCTATTACGGGTCATGTCTTCTATAAATTTCATTAGACTCATATTATTCTTAATCACTTATCCTTAGTTTTTCTTAGGGCTTCCTTTTTCCTTTTATAATCTCTAAGTACTGTTTTCTCGCATCTTCTTATTAGAGCATCAAGGTGTCTCCTTTTAACATGTTTGAATTACCTAAGTCTTATCTCTCTCAATATCTCTCTTACCAATACATTCTTGACTTTATCTCTTCTAGTAAAATTATATATCCAACAAAGCATCCTTATCTCTGCAACCATTAGCTTATGACTATGCACTTATTTGATGGTTCAACACTCCGCCTTATATAGCATGGTCAACCTAATTGTTAAACAATAAAAGTTACCTTTGAGCTTGAGTAGTATCTTCTTGTCATATAAAATTTTTTATGCACTTCTCTATTTAAGCCACTCTAATATGATACGGTGGATTATATTTTTATCAATCTCTTCGTTGTTTTAGATGATAAACCCTAGTTACTTAAAATACCTTTTTTGCATTATAACTTATGAACCTTTACCTCCACATCAGAAGTCACCCTATAGCTCGAAAAGTTATATTCTAAGTACTCAGTCTTAGTTTTGCTTAATTTAAAACCCTTTGACTCTAACATATCCCTCCAACATTCTAGCTTGACATTGACACTCTCTTTTGTCTCATCCACTAAGACAATATCGTCATCAAACAACATATACCAAGGCATATCCCCTTGAATATTCTTGGTGAGCTCATCAATCACTAAAGGGCTCAATGAGGAGTCTTGGTGTAGCCCAATATCGATGGAAGAACTTTTTATATCTCCTCCTGTCATTCTTACTCTGGTCATTTCCTCTTTGTACATATCCCTAATAACCTACATATAGGTCAAAGGAACTTCCTTAAACTCTAAAGACCTCCATATAATTTTCCTATGTACTATGTAATATGCCTTCTTCAAATGAATAAAAACCAAGTGTAGATTACTATGTCTTTTCCTGTAATATTCTATTAATCTTCTTAGGAGATGTAAAGTTTCTGTCGTTAACCTTCCTAGCATGAAGTCAAATTGGTTCTGCAAGATAGAAGCATCCTTTCTCACTCTCTTCTCAATTAACTTCTCCCACAATTTCATGGTGTAACTAAGTAGTTTGATGCGTCTATAGTTGTTACAATTTTGGATGTCCCTTTTGTTCTTGTATAAAGGAATTAACATATTAAGTCTCCACTCATTTGGCATTTTGGTGGACTTAAGGATCACATTAAAAAGCTTAACTGACCAAGTAAGACTCTTTTCACTTAGGCTCTTTTACATCTCTATAGGTATCTCATCAGGCCCTAAATAACCTTCCGCTCTTCATCTCCCTCACAGCTCTTTTAATTTCTTCCCTTGAAATATGCTTGTAATGAGTCAAGTTATGAAACTTGTCGAACGTGCTAAGATCACCTAAACAGATGTTGTCCTTTATTCCTTCATTAAAAAGGCTATAGAAGTACTTCTGTCATTTTCTCTTGATGTTATTTTAAGCCATGAGTACTTGTCCTTATATAACAAATTTAATTTACATCTCTCGTTGTCCTTTCCCTAGCTCTCACCAACTTAAAATGTCCTTTTCTCCATCTTTAGTTTTCAATCTTTGGTATGATTTCTCGTAAGCTCTACTTTTAGCTACTGAGATTATCTTCTTCGCCTCTTTCTTAGTCAATTTGTATGTTACCCTATTAACTACTCTCTCTATCTTTGGTGTTATCCAATACAGCTTTATAGGCACCCTTTTTTATCTTAACCTTTTATTGTACATCTTCATTCACCACCAAGACTCCATCTTACTACCCCTAGCCCTTTAGAAACTCTCAAAATCTCTTTAGTTATATTTCTTAAAGAGTTGCTACTCTCTTCCAAATCTGGTTAGCATCTCCTTCCAATTTTCATTCATCTCCATATATTGCTTGATCCTTAAGTTGTTTCACCGTGTCCTCTTTTAAATTCCACCATCTGACTCTGGTATACAACTTAGGACTTCTCTTCTTCCTCCATCCTTTAATTATAAAATCCAAAACTAACAATGTATGCTGAGTTGACAAGCAATTGTTTGGTATCACCTAACATTCCCTATACCTAGGTTAATTGCTCCGCCTTACTAGGAAGTAGTCAATTTGTCTTTTCGTGATTTTACTCTTAAAACTACTAAGTGCTCCTCACTTTTCTTAAAAAAGGAATTGGCTATCATTAACTCAAATGTTGCCCTAAGATCTAACAAAGCAGTCCCACTACTATTCATATCCTCGTACTCGAAATCTCCATGAGTCCATAAATACCCGATCGAGATTGCCCCCATATGACCATTAAAGTGTCCTTCTAGAATAAATTTCTCGTCAAAGGGGATCTCCTGAATCACTTCATCTAACTCTTCCCAAAATTAGTGTTTAAGTTGTTTGTCCAAACCTACTTGAGGTGTATACACACATACCATATTGAGAATAACACCTTTCACCACAATCTTTACTAACATAATCTTATTATTAGTCCTCTTTATCCTTACAACATAATTTATAAGTTGTCTCAAACATCCTAAATACCAAAGATTGAACTTATTAATCTTTCGCTTTAGCCTCCGTCCACTTTGTCTCCTGGATGCACACTATGTAAATAATATATTTGTCTAAAATTTCTACTAATTTCAAAGACTTTCTTGTAAGGGTCTTGATGTTCTAAGAACTTATCCGTAATCTGTCAACATTTTCTTTTCTCTTAGACCTAAAATAACCGAAGGATTAGCCCTTGCTTTATCATCGGTAGTCAAAGCCACCACTACTATCTCAATACCCATCACAAGCTAAAGAAAACAAGTCTTACAAATCCCTAAATGACTCCAAAATAACTCGAGAGAGGAAATAAGGATTATTAATAAATTCCAAAATGGGAAAATCACACGTACACACAATTGCAAGAAAATAAAAAAAAATTTAGTCCAAAATCTTACCCATTACTAGCAATTAAGATTCTGCAGAATGCTAAAATCTGGTTTTGTACAGTTAAAACAAAAAAATATTGAAAATTATAAACAAAAAGAGCTAAACCAACAGGGATAGTAAACCCAGACCAGATGGCAAAATTTATGAAGAAAGCAAGTGTAAAGGACTAAAAGCACCAACAATACACTATCCACTTAATAACTATAAGCCCAATTAAAACTAAGCCATGTGATAAGCCAGGGGATTTTATCAGAGCCCCAAATAAAAAGTTTAATAACAAGAAGAACTAATAAACACAAACAATGCCAAGGAGAAATAAACTAAGCTGGAACAAAGCAGTGCCGACATAGTACTAGAGTTTTATGCCTGAAAAAAATCACAGGGGGTAGTTTCGCAAACTTTCGATTTAGCCGCGGTTGATTCTAGCACAACTAAAATCAGAAAATTAAAAGCACCAAAATAAATGAGACCGAGATTTGGTAACATCGTTCGACACTCCTTGCCTACGTCTGCAGGGCCCTTACCCAGCTTAATCACTTTCACCGACGACAATAGTTTTATACAAGGCTTTACTGAGCCGATCCACTCAACCCTTGACA
>JAOQMM010000006.1:14998400-15009669 GCA_027563515.1 Erythroxylum platyclados
TGGTAGTTTTGTTATTACTAATTGTTGGTTTATATCCTATAACCAATCGGCTAATTATAATTTAGTGAAAAAATACTTTAAGATATTTTTTTATTTTACACATATTTAGATATATATGATAAAGTATATGTGATAAATATATATTGCAAATAAAATTATAATGAGATTATAATTTTGATACTTTTATTGCATTAATGTATTATCCCTAATTGTTCCTTATTCTATCGAGATTGGACACTAATAGAGCATAAAAAAAAACTAACCTATATTATATTTTTCCTTATAAAGGAAGAAGTCAATTTCATAGGCTAGTAATCAGTATAAGATTCATCACCCTAAAGTAATTAAGGAGAATATTCAATTGTTTTCGATTATTATTAATTTAGAAAATCTTGGCCAAGGTAGAGTGACACTTCGCAAAATAGTTTACAAATGTCATTAATTGATTCAACTACTAATGGTGGAGAACTAACATGATTGAACTCAAATAGTTTCATACTCTATGTGTAATCGAAATATTGTATGATGAAAGGATTGAAATATATGAAAAAATCATATATAGAAAGTTTAGTCAAAACTACTTTGACATTCCTAAATATTTGAATGATCATGATGCATTACTAGATCCCAATCTTCATCTATGAATATAAATTATTTAATTAGAGAATTAAAGATAAATTAAAGGATTTTAATTTATCTAATTCTAAATTTGTTTTAGGGTTATAACTTATATCTATTGCTAATATGTTTGAGAATCGAATGGGTCACACCAGAAAATGGATTGAAAAGGGAAAATATGTTTTAATCAAATTGGACTTGAGTGTAAAGTTTGAGAAATTTTATGATTACATATGAGATATTTAATAAATAAGGATCAATATGAGATATTGGGTCTTATTTGAACATACTTGGTATTTAATTAGAATTAATTGTAATTCTAATTAAAATTTAATTTCAATTAAATTATTAAAATGTCCAAAACTATTATAAGTAGTGTTAAGCTCTAAGGAAGCTAACACTTATTGCCTAACCCTTTTTGCAATAATTGTAAAGTTCTCCTAACATGTTCTATAGATACTGTTAAAGGCTAGACACTCGTACAACTACGGTGGTTGACTAGTTAGTAGTAAAAGTGTGTATTAGATCGTTTTAGCCACCTATGAGATCAACACTTTATTCACTGTTATATTACTTCTTAATAATAGGTGCACTTGTTTTAAGCTATGAGTATTTTTCTATAAAAGAGAAAACTTAAGATTAGAAAAATCAACATTATACATCGTCTCTTCATTCATCAAGCAAGTCAAGGATCCCTCTTAACTTCTATTCATTTAGGTATGTCTTGAATTCCTTTACCCTTATAATAGGAGCTTTCAATATTATTAAGACAAGCACTTTAGTGCCAAAGGCTAGGTTGAAGGTTGGTTCTCTTATGAAAGTAATCTAGGTCATGTGGTAGGTTATGATGTCTAGTGTATTTCATCCACCCATAATCTTTGAGCTTACTCTACTATAGTTCTTAGGCTTTCAAGGATTTAACTATTAGTTACTTCAACCAATACAATAGTTTATGGATGCACTACTTGATCCCTCTTCCTCTATGAAGCTCTAGTTACTAAAATGAAATATATTATTAGTGAAATGGGTAAGGAGAATCCTATATCTTATTATATGACATTGAATTTTAGGAATTGTTCCATAAATCTTTTAGTAACTAGTAAATACAATATCAGAGAATGTTAATTGAGGTCTTGATCTAATTTCAAGACCTGCATAACCTTTATATAATAATAAGAACCAATTACATAAGGAAAGTAATGGTTACATAAGAAGAGTTTATCTTAGGAATAAATATGAAATAATATAGTTCTAACTTTTCCTAACACTCCCCCTCTAGCTGGAGCATACATATCATAAGCTTTAAGATTATTACATATAGATTTCATATGAGACCAACCCCTCAAGCCTTGGTAAATAAATCAACAAGTTGGTAATCTAACTTGACATATGGTATCTCAATCAATCCTTTTTGAAGATTTTCATGAACAAAGTGATAATATACCTCAATATGTTTGGTTCTCTCTTGGAAAATTAGATTAGAAGCAATATGAAAGGTTGCTTGATTATCACACTTAAATTTCAATGGAAACAAGTGCTCAAAACCAAATTCCTTGAGAAGATGCCTTAACTAAATTAACTAATATATAGTATATGTCATGGTCCTATACTCAGACTCAATACTGAAATGTGCAACAATTGATTGCTTTTTGCTTTTCCATAACACCATGTTTCTACCCATAAATACACAATAGCTTAAAGTAAACCATTAATTAGAAAAGCTTGCCTAATTTGAATTTGTATGTAGTTGAATTTAAGTATGGCCATGGATCTAACATAGAAATCATTGCCATGGTGGATCTTTAAAATATCACAAAATCTTGATAACTACATCACAATTGCTAGTTTGTGAAAACTCAATAAACTGACTTACTATACTTATAGTAAACGAGATATAATAAGTCCTATATTCCAACCTAGATCTTTTAAATACTCTACTTTATTAGCATTAAGTTTAACATTTGGCTCCATTAACTAGCTTAGTTCCCAACAAGCTCGTTTTCTTCAGAAGGTTAAACACATAATTTTTTTGAGATAAACAAATCCCCATCTTCGACCTTACTACAATGTTACCCATAAAATATTTTAGTGAACCAAGGTACTTTGCTTGAAACTTGGTCTGTAGAAATGACTTTAAAGACTAGATTCATACTTTATCATCTCCAATAACAAGAATATTATCAACATAAACGATCAAAAGAATTCTTCCAACTTTGGAGGATGATAAAACATAGAATGATCCACACCACATTGATGCATACCAAACTATATAACCACTATAGTAAAGCACCTAAACCAATCTCTTTGTGACTGTTATAGACATATATAGAGACTTATTAAGCCGACACACCAAATTAGCCTCCCTTAAGTAACAATAGTGGTTGCTCCATAAAAATATTTTCTTTAAAATCACCATAAAGGAAAGAATTTTTTTAGGATGAGTTGAATGAAGAAACCAATTACATGTGGCTGTCAATACCATGGAAACACAAATAGATGTCAATTTGGTTACAGGAGAAAAGATATTAGTATAATCTATACCATACACTTATGTATATCCCTTAATTACCAATCAAGCTTTCAAATAATTAACTGTGCCATCAGGATTGATATTAATGTTGACCACTCAATGACAACCCACCATTATCTGACTATGTGGAAGAGTAACTAAGTCCTATATGTTATTAACCCATAAAGCCAACATCTCTGTCTTAGATGATCCAAATCTTCTTAAACAAAATTAGGTACTGGTATAAAAGACAAAGTGGACACAAAAGTATGATGGTGATAAGTGAGTCATAAGAGACAAAATTGAGATAGGGTGAGATTTACAAGAACGTTTTCCTTTACAAAGAGCAATTGACCAATTAAAATCATCATATGAAGAAGTTAAAGATGAAGAAGACAATGATGATGAGTGTGAATCTTCTAGTCATACTGTATGATGAGTGCATCAAGTATAAACTTGTAAATCAAGATGAGATAGACATTGTAAAGGAGTAAGATTGGTGTCATGAGCAAGCTCAAAAGTAAGACATAGGGTAGCATGATTAGGAGCTAATTGCGAAGGAAAAAAGGGATTTGGCAAATTCATCAGTGTTAGCAGAGGTATACTGAGAATAAAAAAAAGTACGAAGTATCTTAAAAGAATGTAACATTAGCAGACACAAAAAAAGAGTCAAAGGAAGGTTGAAACATTTGTATCCTTTTTGCAGACGAGAGTACTAGAGAAAAATATATCTTTTAAGTCTAATTTATCCATGCTAAGTTGAATTTGATGAATAAACAAACATAACCAAATACTAGTGATTAAATGAAAAAGGATTTTGACAGGGAAATAGGGTATATAATGGAGTTTTATCTGTCTACATAGAAGATGACAATTGATTGATAAGAAAACATGTAGTAAGTACAACATCACCTTACAAAATTTTAGGTACATGTAGATTAACAAGGTATGAACTATTTTGACAATGAGTTATATTTTTATGTCATCTACCCACTCTATTGACTAGTGTGTGGGTAAGGAGATTGATGTTTAATACCATACTGCTGTAAGTAGCTGGAGAATGAATTAAAGAAATATTTTTTAGCATATCACTATGAAGAATATTGATTTGGGTATTAAAATGATTTTGAATTTCAACATATAAACATTATAAAATAAAGAATAATTATGAACGATCTTTCATTAGATATGATAGTTATTTGAGAGAAATCATCAACAAAAATCATGAAATACTAAAATCTCAAATTAAGTTTGACATAACTTAGACTTTCATCAGATATAACCGGTTATTTGAGAGAAATCATCAACAAAAACCAAGAAATACTGAAATCTCAATTTAGACTTGACACGACTTAGACCCCAAATATCTGTATGGACTAATATAAAAGGTTTCTCAACCCTTTTATTGACTTGAAGGAAAACCAAAGGACAATAATGTTTTTCGAGTTAACATGACTTACAATTTAAGCTAGAAATAAATTGTAATCACGACACTAATTTCTTGAGATTTTCCAATGATGGATAACCCAATCAAATATAAGTACCAATGGGAGAGACTGAATTTGGACATACAACAAATGATTGTAACTTGCTAAAGTAGTTCATCCCATTTCATTTAAGCATTCTCTAATCATCATCTTAGTATTAAAATCATGGATAATGACATTATCAAGGTAGGAATATACAAAAAAAAAAATGTAGTTAGTCAATTTTCTCACAGATATAAGATTGAAAGGAAAGTTCGGTACAAATAATGTAGAGGGTAAAATAAGATAGGGACAAGGATGAGAGGATCTGACACATTTAATGGTGGTAGTAGATCCACCAGCAATGATAAGCTTATTATTATGAGAAGAGGGTAATGGAAAGATAATGGTTGAAATTAGTTATTTTACTCAAGATATGATCAGTGGAACCGTAATCCAATACCTATAACTATTTTCTAGGGATAGATGAATAACAAGTTCCACAGATGTCATAGAAGAAGACGATGCATGTTGAGATGATTGATATTGCAAGTACTTAGTTTTCTCATCTTGAGATAAAGTACCATATACTTATGAAGTTATAGCTAAAAAATGTTCTTCAAGTGATGCCATATAAGCCGCTTGCAAATTTGGATACTTATTCCAATATGTCTTCTTATCATATCCACCTCTATTACAATGTGTGTAATATATTCGTGAGCCTCTATCATGTCCTCCTCTACCTTAATAACTACCATGTCCTCTTTGGCTACCCTTATAGCCTCCTTTAGCTTGTAAACCTGATTGTGCTATAAGTGTTAACCTATAAAAGTTATTCTAAGGTGAAATCTCCTTAACTATAGAATGAGAAAGTCTAGAATATGATTAAGCTAAGGATGGAAGGTTTACTCCTCCTAGAATTTGTGCTCATATATACTTAAACTCAACTTTCAATCCTTCCAGAAACATCATGGTCACTAAGTGCTCCTTTTGGATTTGCATCTCTTTAACATTATATGTAATGTGCAACAAACATTTCAACTCCTTAAATGCATGTTTCACTTTCCCAGAGTAGTCAATCAAATTTCCTTCTTGTCTGGACAGAAACAACTCAACAGAGATATCATATATATGAAGCATATTACTAGGATAAAGAAACTTCATATATTATAAAGCTTGCTTACAAGTATTAACATGAGAGAATTTGATTGAGATTTTAGGTTCCATATAATTAAAAAGGATATATAGTAATTATGCATCACTAACTTGCCAAATTTATAATACTTTCTAATCAGTTGGAGGATTAGATGTGAGGTGGGACAACTTTCTCTGACCTTTGAAGAACACTTTTACATTCTTAGACTAGAAAGAATATTGTTATTATTAAAACATTGTTTATTGATTCATAAATTAGAAGTACCCATTATTGACCTAGTTGTTGGGACACTAGTCAATAACTTATTATGGAGTATTACATACTTTTAGTATATTTAACAATTTTTTGACTAATGAATATTTGTAATACTGTTAACAGTGTTCCAGAACATATAAAAGATTATACAAATGATAAAATACCTAGATTCTAGTCAGATTTGGCATAAAAAGCCCAAAAATAATAGTTGTTACCATTCAAACATTGATTGGTGATTAAAAAATTTTGAAAAACTTATTTTTGACATAAATGTGAGCCCATAACCCATAGGAAATTTTTTATTCTGTTTAATCCCTATAATATAGCTTCTATTTTGTGAAGTGAATCCCTAAATTACAGCTCCACTAATATAAGCATATTATCTCGAAATTAAACCTTGTTGTAGTTTTTCTTGAACAAATTTGACAATAAATTTCTATGTGTTTGGTTCTTTTATAAAATAAGAGATTAGACTTAATATAGAGGGAAACTTAGTTATTATACCAAAATTTTACAAGTACTAAAGGCTTAAGACCAACTTCAATCAACAATTGATAGATCTATATTATTTCACAACAGATTGCATCATAACTTGATAATATGACTTTACATTTGATCATGAGATAACATTTTGCTTCTTACTCTTCTATAAAACCAGATTTCCTCCAACAAAAGCATAATATCTTGAAATGGATCTCCTGTTAACTTTGGACCTTGCCTAATTTGCATTTAAATAGCATTCAATAAAGTATGTCCATTATTTTTATAGGTAATGCCACATCCAAGGGCTCCTTTCAAATAACACATAATTTATTCTAAGGCTGCCTAATGGTTAAGTATTGCAGAAGATATAAGCTGGCTTATAATACTAAACTGGCATGCAATATCTAGACATGTTATTATAAGGTAATTCAACTTTCCAAAACCTCTTATATTTTGTAGGATCTTCAAATGGCTCACCATATTATGATCATTGGAGTACTATATAGTTTAGCTCCCTATTTTCCTGTCTCAGTTAGTAAGTCAACTACATATTTCATTTAAGTGGAATAATCCTCTCTTACTTTCAATACCTCAACTCCCAAAAATATTTTAATGCTCCCAAATCTTTTGTCTAAAACTAAGAGTGAAGAAAGGATTTAAGAGATAAGATCCTGGTAGTATCATTTATAGTAATAACAATGTCACCATATATACTAATAATAGAATCATGCTAGCTCCAAACTATCCACAAAATACAAAGTGATGAGACTTCCTTTTTTTTTTAATCCAAATGCTTCAATTGCTTTAATAAAATCTTTAAACTGAGCTCGACGACTTTGTTTCAAACTAAATAGAGATTTTTGAAGCTGATAAACTTTTCTAATCTCCCTCTAAGCTACAAACCCTAAAGATTGCTTTGTATAGACTTCTTTCTAAAGATCACCATGCAGAAAAGCATTTTCTATATCCAACTAATGCAAAGGACAATTTTGAGTAGCTGTTATAGAGATAAATAGTCTGAGAGATGCAAGCTTAGCAATATGAGAAAAAGTATCAAAGTAGTAAGTACCATATGTCTGTGTATAACTTTAGCAATAAGGCAAGCTTTCAAACGAGCAATTGATCCATCATAATTTACGTTGAATATAAAATTTACATCCAATAGCCTTTTTTCATGGAGGTAAACGTACCAAGTTTCAAATCTTTCCCGGAGGTAAATGTAACAAGTTCCAAGTACCATTGTCTTGTAAAGCATTCATTTCTCTATTATAACATTACGTCAACTAGAACGAGATAATGCTTAATGAATGATCTTAGGAAAGGAGATGGAGTCAAGTACTTTATGGAGGTATAGGAGGCTATAAAGGTAAGAGTTTTGGATAGGTCAGAATTATGGTAAGGGAGGTAAGAGTTTTAGTGTTTTATAGGCAAAAAAGAGGTTTTTAATGATTTGGACTTGCTCTGAGACCTCTGAGACTATGTTAAAGATAATATTAAAGAATGTCAATAGAGGGCTTAATCCAATCTTAAGACGAGCGTAACCTTTGTATAATAGTAAGAATCAATTTCTTAAGGAAAGTACCAATTATATAAGGAAATTTGATCTTAGGAATAAATAGGAAATCATATAGATCTAACTTCTTTTCTAATATAGATATGAATTTTCCTAATTGTAACTATTGTGAGGACCTCACTTTCACCCATTTAGCGTAGTCAATTGCCATAAGTAAGGATATCATTTATCTTGGAGTAGAGGGAAAGGACTAGGTATATCCATTTCCAACTAAGCAAAGGGAATCAGATGTAAAAATGGTGAATAAGGAACAACAAATTCTTTGACACCTATCGTATGTTTTTGCAAAGTCTTGAGCATCTTTTTACAATGTTGGCTAATAATATCATTATTTATCATGTGAACCAGATTACATGCTTTCAGTGTGCACCACTTGAACTAGTATGGCATTCTTCTAATATACAGAAGGCTTTATC
Source organism: Erythroxylum platyclados (assembly GCA_027563515.1). NCBI lineage: Eukaryota > Viridiplantae > Streptophyta > Magnoliopsida > Malpighiales > Erythroxylaceae > Erythroxylum > Erythroxylum platyclados. Next base: position 15,006,877 of record JAOQMM010000006.1, read on the forward strand.
TTTTTTTTTTTTGTGTAGTACAAATATGACAATGTATAAGAATTGCAATATAATTACTTGTCAATTACAGAATTTTTTAGCAGGTTGGCTTCCTTTAGGTTACTTAGAAACACTTCTCTTTGGATGTAACATCTAGTCTTCCTTTTTCCCCTCAATATGGAGTTATTGCATCTCTTCATAACCTTGTTCACATTTTCTCCCAGTAGACATTTAGCAGATACTCCTCCTATTCCACAATATGAGTTTAATATTTGCATTCATTCCCTGCATCAATTGTACATGTGGGGTATGATATTTTCGTATGGATTCCTTGTTTACTTTATAGGTCCCTTTGAACTGACTTACCATCCTAACTTGAACTGACTTACCACTAATTTGTAGTTAGGATGAATCATGAAGGTTTCAAAATAGAGGTGAGTTGCTAGTCTTATATGTACAATAATGCTTCATACTTTGCTTCATTATTCGAAACCGTAAGGCTCTTGACATCTTTTTGCGCATTAATTTTGGTTGGAGAAATCTGGATGCTTACGTTGTTTCTATGTCTTCAAGTATCAATGGATTCTACAAAATATCGAAACAAGAAAAATGTCTCATACGTTTTCTCATATTTGAACCAAAAAATATGGTAGGAAACCAGCATATGCAGCAAACAAGGAGAAATTAGTCAACAGGCTCCTAATTACTGAGATTTTAAGTTCACTAGTTCGTGTATGCAACTTTCAGTAATTCACCCAAAAATATTCCGCAACTTCACCAAGACTCGAGCAGATGCTTCAATACCACAAAGACTACTCTACATGTTCTGTTAAGATGCTGCAGAACCATGGATCAAAAACAAAATAGATGCTGCAGGCCCAAACTATAACTTGTCAATCGACATGATATTCCTGGTACCATCATTCACCAATGTCAGACTCTTCTATGTAGAGGATCTCCTTAACTTCCTAAGTTATATGTCCTAGCTTACAGATGGAGAGATGCAGAAGCATTTGAGCATACGGTGGTAACATCTCTAGTTGGAGAAGTACTAGCTATTTTCCACCCTGAGGAAACAAAACTGTTACATCGATTTTTCAAAAATTAATCAAGTTCTAATGGTCTGTTGCAGCAACAACGCACATCCCATGATTTCTCCTCTTATTAAATCAGCCATAACAATGTTGATTATGAAAACCACTCATGAAGCTAGACTAGCACAGTAGATTACGGTTACAGCTAGAGAAAAGGGGAAGAGAAGCAGAGGAGAGAGGTTGCTTCTTTGTGTGCTCCCCAGGTCGTGAAGCTAGATTAAATTTTTTCAAACATTTGACCCATTGCCAAAGTTGAATTAATTTAACTTCGGTGTTTTTTTGTTAGTTGCTCAACTTCATTTTGTTAATAAAATAAAATGATCTTGATTTGTTAATTAATAGAGAAAAGACCTAAACTTCCAGACCCCATAGCCTATCCGTATCTCGACTATTGCTCGTCTCTCTCTCCCCGACTCCGTCACTTCGTGCATCTGTGCCCCTTGGTCTTCGCTTGGTCGTGTGTCACTGGCTTCTTTCTTCGTTCTAGGAAAACTTTACCGGTTTGAGTTTATTATTCTGTTAATAATTCAGGACATACTTTCCTTGGCCTACATAAACTTCCAATAGCCGGTAATCTTTCTATCAAGGTAAAAATTGCAAGAATAGCCTGTTTTCTGTATCTAAATGATTGCCCCAACTAGCGAAGAACACAGGCTTCCTCGGGGAGTGTGGGGGTTGACTTGTTTCCAACGCTCCACGTCATGCCCGAAATGGAGACTTGGCCTAGTAAAGGCACATAGTAAATTTTACATAGTTGTGCTGTTGTATACCAAACTCCAATTGGCTTCAGGCAAACTACTCGGAAAGAGTATGACCACAATTTAATGAGAAACAATCTTAAAGTTTTCTGGTTTAAAGATTCAAAGAATGGTGTTCTGTATGTACAATCTAAAAGACAAACTGTTGTATGAGTAAACTTTTGTCTACCCATATCATCAGTTTTTGAAAACAAAAGGCACTGCCATGCTTCCTTTCTTGTCTTTCTTCTTTAGCTCATAACTGTACAAGGCAGCACAAACTTCACTCAGAGACACCTTAACTTTCCCATAGAGTAGAGTAGTTTCAAGGAACTCAAACTCCTCAGGAAGAGATCCCAACAACATCAAAGCTAAATCTTCATCTTCAAACGTCACATCCATATTCATTAAATTAGCTACCAACTGATTAAAGTTGGTGATGTGATCATTTATAGTGGTACCAGGAACAAAAGTGAAGCGAAACAATTTTTTCTTCATGTAAAGCTTGTTTTGACTGCTTTTTTTCAAAAATGTTTCTTCCAATGCCTTCCACAATTTACTTGCAGAGGTCTCCTTACAGAATGGATACTTCTGTTCTCTAGATAGGCACGATCTAATTGTACCACATGCTAGATGATTAATAATCTTCCATTCTTTGTCATCCATCCCTTCTGGTTTCTCTTCTTCAATAGTAATATCTAGACCTTGCTGAAAGAGAGTGTCTAGAACTTCACTTTGCCACATGCTGAAATGAACCGCACCATTAAAAATTTCTATCGCTAATTTTTGCTTTTGTCACAGCAGTCCTTGCTAGAATGGACGAGGTAGAAGCTGTCGACATAGTTGGTGCAGTCGCATCTTTGATTCCTGCCATCTCTGCTTCAATCTTCTATTTAATAGCCTTCTATGTGGAATGCCAATAGCCCAAGGAAAAATCTTTTCTGATGTGGAAGATCAGACTATGCTGCAACCACAGAGCATAC
>JAOQMM010000006.1:15037475-15052117 GCA_027563515.1 Erythroxylum platyclados
TACACTAGACTTATTAGGTTTATTAAATTGGAAAAAATAATTAACACTATTTAGTAATACTAGAAATAATCATAATTTAAAGAAAAAAATATTTAATATTTATTATTAAAATTAAATTTTATTTACTCATTGTTTAATATCTTTAATCATTATATATTGTTTATTATTAAAATCAAATTTTATTTAGCCATTTTTTAAAAGTTGTCTTTTTCCATTTCATTAATATCTTTAGTTAGTTATTTGTTACGAACTCTTCTTGTAAATTGTAATTGTTAGAGAGTCATAGATATTTACTATTCTTTTTATTTAAAGTTTTGATATAATTATTATATATTATGTGATGTAATTGTAATATTTTAAATACTTTGTATTATTCTTAATTTTACATTTGTATGATGATTAAATAATTTTTATATTAATTATGGTTATTTTTATATGTGAAATTTCTAAAAAATAATATTAATAAAAATAAATAAATTGTTGTCATTTTAAATTTCTATTATTATGATTTTTTGAGACATGGTTAATGTAAAATTCTAAGTTATACAGTACAATATACTAATAGACTATTTTGTAATTTTTAAAAAATTTAGGGACTATTTTATAAATTTAAAAAATTGCCCGAAACGGTACCCGGTATTAACCGATACCGGTATAGTACCGTACCAAAACTCAATCCGGTACCAAGATCGGTACGGTATTCATAACATTGGTCCCAAGCCCACGAGGCTTCGTTTGTCTTCTCTATTAACCCACCCAAATGAGGATGGATCATGTTTTAAATGTCCACACCATGTCAATCATGGACTTGCATTTATAAGTGGGCTTTCGTCAGATCGCAATTGTCAACTGTTAAGTATAACCACGTCTCCAGAGGGTTTAAGCTTAGCTTGGGCTTGAATTTTGGGGTTTAGCAAACTTTGACTTGCAGCTTGTTGAAACAATGTGTAATGGCGTCCATGCAAAAAGCCCCCTGTGCTTGTTTTCTGTTCCAACGTGACCAAAACATAGTCTTTAAAGCTTGGAAAATCTTTTAATTTTTGATTCTTTGAGGACATGTTCTCCATTATGATAGGTTAGGCCGTGAAGGTATATGTGGAGGTTATGTCGCCAGGTCTTTTAATCCGTAAGCAACTTGAGAATTGTGTGTGCTCAATTTATCCCATTTTCTTTACTAACAAAGTAATCATACGGTTAATTAAGAGTTGTTGACCAAAAACTGACAGCTAATTATTGAAGGGAGTAGATTAAGAAGAAAATTGATAGATTTCCATAAAGAATGGTTAGGAATAACTTATTTAGTTTTTGATTAGGTTCAAATATAAATTCAGTTTAAAGTTTGATCAATTTTAATTTATTAATAAATTTAAATTGGACTGGACTTAATAAGTTATTCCTTTAAAGCTGAAATTGGAAATTTATATGATTACTATAATATTTCTTACAAAATTCAATAGTTAATAATAATCAATTTAATGATTTTAAAAGTACATTTGAGGGTAACAAAGGAGTGAATAGCTGCCAAGAAAATATATTCATTTATTTTAGCCTAGATAACAGTTTGATAATGGAGGATGTGGAAAGTCTTATTCGTTATTATTTAATTATTAAATTACATTCTTCTTTTTTTTTACAAAAATGTAAATGTAGGTTAATGTTAGGTAAAAAGTATATTTGTTTTCACTAAAATATTTGTTTTCACTAAAATACAAATTAGATCTTAATATTTTTAAATGTTTAATATAAATTATGATGTTTGCAAACTTTCAATTTAAATTTTAAATGGGCAAAAATATTGACAGAATTATATCTCTGTCCATTATCTGCCACGATAGTATTAATATGACATAAATTTATTATTTTGTAATATTTATGTGGGTTTTATTGCATCATGTGACTTACATGTGTCACTATAAACTCACATTTTAACTAAATTTAAATTAATTTTAAACTAATTATCCTTAATTCTAATTTTATATAATAAATCTTAATTAAAATTAATAACTGTAATTTCTAATTAACCTTAATCAACTAATTTTAATCAATAAAACCTTAGTTACTAGAAATTTCTTGATTTGATTTTTCCACTATATGGCCAATTTGATTTTTTAAAATGACGTTGGGACTAAAGTTCAATTTTGGAGTGGAATTTATGGTTTTTTTAATTGGATTTGAGGGTTTAAATTGGGGAAAAATAAGAGAATTTGAGGGTGTTGCAAAAAGGAGTTTGGAGGTTGAAATGAAGGATAGGAGATTAATGGTACTCGAAAGAGAACATACAAGGTTATGCATAGGCAATCAGTTTAGGAGAGGAAAAGGACTCAGAAAGAACCCTCTTATAGCAATTTAGTTGCTGTGAATGGTCATGCTTCATCGTCTTGTTTCATCTTCATCTTCATGTTTATCTCCAACTAATTAGTTTTACAAGATGAGTTCATATTCTCAACTGTATTGATTTAGTTTTATTCTAGGTTTGGTCAGTTTTGTTTTGGGGGTGGGTTAAATTATCTCTTTGGGTCATTGGTGGCCTTTTATGGGGTTTGAAGTGTTTCATTGGTTTTCTTAGGATGGAATACATTTGGTGTTGTGCGATTGTTGTGATTGAACAGGAAATGCATCAAATTTAGAATTTTAAGTGAAGCTAGTACCTAGTTTTATGTTTTTCTAGTTGCTATGATAGATAAGAAGTTTGACTGGCTAATAGAATTGGCAATAGAGTGGGAAATTTAAACCGGAATTTTTTTGGTATTAGAGTTTTTATTAAAATTATATTATTTAGTGTTATGTTAGATTATTTAGATTAAATTTGGTTATTAGTTTTAGTTAAAATTTATTACCTATAATACAAAACAAGGAGAATTATTTTTACAATTAATTTAAATGTGTTAGTACCATAATAACACTATATGCCACGTGACATAGTAGAATTCATATAGATATTAGAAAATAATAAATTTTTGTCACATTAATGTTAGTGCATCACATAACGAATGAATACATAATTATGTCAATATTTTAGAGTATTAAGGATTAAAACTAGATAGTTTGCAAATACCAGGATTCATTTTGAATACTATAAAATGATAAAATTGATATGTATTTTGATAAAAACGTTAGGGAAAAAAAGGTACTTTTCATATTAATGCTAATACATAGTGATATCATCTTTAGATATGACAACAAGTTGAGTCAGACCCAGGCTGCTCATTGTCTGAAACTTGCTTGGACCCCTTTAAGCAATCTAAGTCTAGTTTAAAACTTGATCAAATTCAAATCGCATGACCTGCACCAAAATAAAGTCATTTTGGTCTTTAATTGTTTTATACCTATAGAAGAAAATGATGCCATGTTGATAATGGAGGCTCAAGCTAGACTTTGGGTTGAATATGTTATTCCTACTCATCTTAACATTTTCCATCATATTATGTCTATTTTTAGCCTCTAAAAATGGCTAAAAAAGCTTAAATAACAAAACTAGATCATCATATTACTATTATAACCATTATATTACTTCCATTCTATCTGATGTAGTTTATAGAAACTTAATAAGAACTACACTTAATTAATATACTTTACATACACCAACTTAGTAAAATTTTATATTCTTTTACTTACATTTGGTTAATAATTAATTTACAAAACAATTTATAATTAAAATAAAATTAACATACCTGTTTTTTACTTATATTTTTATAAGAAATGATCTACATACATATTATTTAGAAAATCTGATGGCAAAATATTCAACTATAAAATATTAATAAATTAATTTAAAATATTTTTAAATTTGACCAAACCCTATAAAAAAGCAATCAAATACAAGTTAAAGAAGGTGGGAAGAAACCATTTAATACTTTTGACCTATATCCACTCTTTAACCAACTTATTTTTGTACTCTCAATCTATAAATCCTTTTTTAACATTTAAAGATAAACTGTTATAATGTTAATTTGAATTGTTGCAAAACAAATAGCATCTTTCATTTTAGAAATACTTTTTTAAGTATTTAAATTCTTTAATTGATTTTTTGATGTAAAAATTGATTCTCTTGTATTTTTATCCTTTTACAATTAAATTCGCTAAATTTTAAAGACTTTTTTAGATATTCTAAAAAGAAACTTATCATTTAAACCAGTAAGAAATTAATTTGAAGTTCCAAATAATACAAACAATGCTATAAATACTCTAATATTGATGAGTTCATAATATATTAAAAAAATCATGTATATAACTACATGAAAGAAGCTTTTCAATATTTGAGATATTATTCTTTTGTGAGTTTTCTTATTTTACTATAAGTATTTTAAAGGATTCTTCTAATAAAAACTTTTTCAATTACTTAATATTTTTATATAACATTCGAATTATGAATGTTATGTTATAATCCTAAAGTAACATCATCAAAACTTAATAAGAACAAAAGATAATTTGAAGTTTAACGAACTTTATAACATAATTATAAATATTTTATAAAAGGGATAAATTCAACTTGTCCTTTTTATAATATTTACAAGGGTTAAATATTTTTTGAAAAATTAATAAAATTGTATTGATAATTAAAATATCATACAATTGGTACAAAGAAAACAAAGGAGTTTAGATATTTAACACATTAACTCATATCATTAGTACTACAATCAATACCTCTTGAGAATATCCATAATGAACTTGCTAATATGCATAATCATCTAGCCCTTAATGAGCAACATAATATGCATTCTTTTCCAGTAAATGATCTCTTGGTAAAGTAATTTTTGTTGTTTGGTGTGATGCTGAAATAGTTGCAAGTTCTTTTTCTTCCAAAATTCATACATTAGTCTCACAAACAAGAGATTGAATAGGGGTTGTTGTTTATAGTCACTCCATCTTTTTTGTAATGTCCAATATGTTATCTCCTTTCAAATTGAGGTTGAGCAGGTTAAGAACAATAGATTAAGAAGTCTCCTACATAAATATCTTGTGTATTCATTACTAAAGAAAAGATGATCAAGTGTCTCAATTAAAGAGTTGCATAAAGTATTATATGTAGAGGAGGTGGAACCAATTATTCTATCTTTGATCAATAGCCTCCTAGGATTGTCAAAGTTAAAATAAAACTTATTTTTGGAATTTCCCAGGGGAACCACACAAGTTTTGAGATATGTAATTCTATTTTTTTATTTTAAGCCTCATATTTTGAGAAGTATCACTTACACTTTTATTGTATTGTTTAAATATCATCATAATTATATTTTTCGTACGATATCAGCCAATAATGGCAAAAAATTATGTTATATCATACCGGGTACTAGGATGTATCAAAAACATTTTAACTTATACAACTAATACAAATATGGAGGTAGAGACATTGGAAAAGACTAAATAAAAATTATAAAGTAGAAAAAGTTATAGAGTTATAATGAGAAATATTTTAAATAATAATTATTTATGTTTATAAAACAATAAAACTTTTATGTTAATTTTAATAAAGTAAGTTACTTAGTCAAGATTTGAAATATTTTTCTAATTTAGTAAATAATTAACTTTGTTAACTATTATCCTTTTTGATTTTTTTTAATAAATTCAATGTTTTATGTAAATAATTAGTTTGATATTTTAACCATAGTTAAATTAAGTATACTTTTTTTGATTTTTTAGAAAAATTAAATAAATATATTACTAAAAAATAATTAGGTACCATACAAGGTATATTAAAAATTATTAATAACACTAGAATGATCCAAATCATCCATCATGTTGTGCAATATTTAGTTAATGATTGAGGCTTGGGTAAGACCACTCTTTTTGGTTGACCAGCCATTTAATGGTTAGGTGTCCATCTTCAAGTCTACGTGTTGCATATCAACATTAAACTAATCTCCTATATGTTTCCTTTATGCTATAATACACTTTCCCTTACAAGAGTCCCTACTGCATATTTCATCATCTCTCTATTTATAAGTTGTAGGAAATGTTTAAATTTTTTGTCTTCAATAGCTATTTCCATTGACTTTCTAGGATCTACTAACTTTAATGTTGCATTTCCTTGCTTCTTCATTGTAGATTAGTTGTTCTCTACTCCTTCTGATGATCTCCTCTTATAAGTTTCCTTTGTTCTTTCTTTCCCCTTAAAGCATTTAATATCCAAAGCTTATGAGATAGATAACATTATCTGGCTTAGGTATATTTTTGTCTACTCTCAACCATTCTATAATCTAAGAATAGATAGGGATGGCTTGTAGGTGATATAGAGATTGTATATTGAGCTAGATGCATGTGGGCCATAGCTAGCCCTCAGGGCTTCTTATTCTTTTTCTTTTTAAGGCTAATTAATTCTTGAACTTATACTCCATGCTTTTGTAACTCTTGGATTACAACCTAAAAAAAACTTGTTTGTGATTATTTTCTCTCTGATCCATTGCTCCAATTTAGCTAACACCAGTTTAATGTCCTTTTCTATCCATCTAAAACATCTATTATTCCCATCTTTCCACATTTTGTACACATTGGACCCAAAAGTCTAATATATACACTACCATGTCCTCTTTTGATATATTTCTCAAAGAGCATAACCAATCTATAAACTCAAGACACATTAGTCAATTCTTGTAAAGTTAATAGTACTTAAGTATTTGTCTTTATATAATCTAAAAGAAAATAAAATTCAAGAATAGGTGAACCAAAAAGTCAGTCATTTTTACACAAATAGCATCTATTGGTCATGTTTAGGAATTTTATCTTATCCATAGTGTCAAATCTGTTCTTAACAGCCAACCATTTTAGGTTTGTAACTTTTGGAGGCTAATTTTTATTCCAAATTACCCCAGACCATTATATTTTTTGGCCCCTCATTCTAGGTACCTCTTTTCATGATCTATTCATAAATTTACCTAAATGATTTTCCTTTTAGACATACTGGTCTAGATTCCTTATGTTCAATTCATGTATTAGTAGAATATACCTAAGTTCCATCAAGCAGTTACTTCATTGCTTTCTTCCATTTATATTTCAACTCTTGAGTTGATATGGTACCTTTTTTATAAGTATGGTCATATCCTGAGTATTATTTAACAACTTTATTATACTCTAGTTGTCAAAGAATGGAGAAGTAGTCTACCTATTTCCTACCAAGCATTTAAAACTATTTGCAAATTTATTCCTCATGTTGAGTAATTAGGATATAAACCATGAAAATAAAGGCCTATGCTTGATCTCCTATATACTTTTACCCCTCAAAAAGTATATATGAACCTATCTAACCTATAGAGATTCCTTGTACTCCATCAATCTCCACAGTCGCTTAGCCATGAACACTTGGTTGCTAAGATTTAAAGGAGTTATACCTGACCCCCCTCGTCCCTTGGTCTATAGATTTCAACCTAAGCCACTTTGCATCATAACTCTTAGTCTATTTAATCGCATATAGGAACCTTCTAAATAGAATTTCCATTACTTTTGATAGTTCATTAAATAGGAACATATGCGATGAACAATACACATTGAGCTAACTTAACACATATTTTATTATCTAAACTTTACTAACACAAGATAATGACTTATTACATCACCTGTCTAGTCTTCTTTGAACTTTCTCCAAAAAGGGTATAAAATTCTTGAATTTTAGTTTTCTTGTGGATATTGGTAATCGAAGATACATGAATGGGGTATGTTTAACATATATCCTAATGATTGACGAAAACCAATCTATATACTTTGAGGCACTATTATAAAGATCCACATAGCTTTTACCAATGTTTAACCTCATTCCAGATAGATGCTTGAATATGAAAAGGGATTTCATAAGGTTATAGATAGAATTTTCATAAGCCTTAGAAAATAGAAATATATCTCAATAAAAGAGAGGTAAAAAAGATCAAGCTTCTTACACCTACTGTGAAATCTAAAGCTATGATCTTGGGAAATGTTATGCTTCATCAATCTTGTCAAAGCTTCCTTGCATAGAATTAATAAGTGGAAGGACATGGGGTCTCCTTGTCTTAGTCCTCTCTCCCCTTTTAAAGACCTCAGTTGGTTCTCCATTTATCAGTACAATGAAAAATGTTGTTATTATCCATGATTGAATCCATTTCCTAAAGATATCAGGAAACTCAAACACTTCCAGCATGTTGAGAATTAACTCTTAGCTTATTGAATCATATGCCTTTTGAAAATCCATTTTTTATTATGCAGTTTCTTGGAGAATTTGCTCTGTTATATCCTCTGAGGAGTTCCTAAGACAGTAGCTACTTATTCCCTAACAATTTTCTCTCTAGGAATGCACCCTATATTATACTAATTCAAGGCTTGATAGCTTTATTTAGCCTAGATGCTAGAATTTTAGATATAATTTTGTAAAAGAAACTATAATAAGAGATAGGTCTAAATTCATTAAAGGTATCAGGGTTGAAAGTTTTTGGTATGAGACAAATAACTATTATTAACCCCATTGGTGATTTTGATGGTAACACCAAATTTTCCTAACTTTACCTATGTGTGCTAAGTATGACCATTTTGAAACTAGCTCAATGATCGCTTGAAGATGATGATATTATGAATGAATGCATTGGTAATCTTAGGTAAGCCTGGAGATGAAAAAAGATCAAGTGTTAAGTGACCTTGGAGCATAACAAGAAATAATGAAAGGAATAAGTTCTTATCCAAATTGTTATTCCTCTAAGAAACACACAATGAAACATATGAAGGAAGATGCTAGACGATGCTCTGTGGTAAATAGAATAAATTATGCGCAAAATATTTTTTTTCTTATAAAGCCTTATTATCATCCTTAAAAATAAATTATGCTGCCAGCTAAAAACTCTTTATATTCCTAAAAGATTTCGAATAAGATTTTGTTAAAAAAGGATTTTTATTTGTTTCCTAATTGACAATGACAGTTTACTTTTTTTTTTTTGGAAAATGTGATCTTTTGATTTTGGGAATACATTGTACACCAAGTGCAACTATTTAAATAAATGGCCCGTTAGATGGCACAAATTCATGCATTTCCAAAATGCAAGATAAGTTATTCCTAAGGTGCCTAGGAGGATCTATTTTTTGGAAAATATTTTTGTAATCATCCCAAATAGTTTTCATGGCCTTGAAAAACTTGAATTTTGTCTATAAATATCATTTTTTGGACAAGCTAAGGTTATATGGAATTATTATTGAGCTTAAGAGAGCATTAATGCATATAAGTCAAACTCAAGTGTTTCTTTGTCTAAAATAATCGTCGCTTAACTTGATTAATCATAGGACATATTGTACCTTCTTTGTTTATTTATAGAATGATGCTTGAGGTAAATTTTGATAAGCATTTGCTTGTTTAGTATCAACCTTTACGAAGGTTGTGGGACTTGTTTTTACATGGGGTAAGAGCAAGTTGTGTAGCCTTGGGATATAATAATGGTTTTGCATATACTATGTTTTTATTGGCTTTTTTGCTTGGTGAAGCTTTTGAGTTAAAAATCTCATAGGGGTGTGGTTTTACTCTTGTCTAAGCTACGAAAGGTTTCCACATAAAAATCTTGTGTCACATGGTTTAGTGTTCTTTATCACTTTATTTTCACATATAAAAAAACAAGCGAAGATACACATTAAACAACTGACAAAGACACAACTAAAGAAACATGCTCTTACAATTTGGGTTTACAATTATGAGAAAAATTTCTAAGTTCTAATAACTCAATTCACCCCCTTGAGTTATTGTCCTATGCTATGTAACAAACGTCTTATTGATCTCCTTGAGCATCCTCCCATTTTCAAAGAACTCCACTGTTGTCTTAGTAATTAGATTCTTTATCTAAAGTTATGCCTTCTAGTAAACACATCCATTAAAACTGTCTAAACTTGGGGTATTTTCATAATTCATCCTAAAGATCACTCTCCCTACTTATATAGAAGGGATAGGGCTACTCATCATTTTCCTTTCTTCCTCAATGAATTGAATCAATATGAAGGACTTCAGGGTCTAACTTGTGGGGCTATCTGAAGCAGTTGTTCCCAAAGAATTCTTAAAGAAGGCATAAGCTTCACTTTTGAGTTCTTGTTGAAAATTAATAACCTTACTATTCCTCACCTTTAAAGAGCTAATTATGTTTGTGTTTTTCCTATCCATGACAACCTTATGGAAAGGCTAACATCTTTATCCCTTCCTTAAGCCATAAGCAACTATACTTTTGTTTGAGCACAAAATTGCAATTTCCAATTGCCTTTGAGTATGAATTATGAGCATTTTTTCTACTAATTTAGCTAGTAAGGGTCCTTTAGATCCTTGTATACTTCCTCTTGGATTGTCTCCAATGCTGCTTTTGTAGTTGAGACTTTTATATAGGATCATGAATCTCTTTTAGCATCCAAAATTTTAAGTTTCTATTTGACATCCTTAAGCTTTCTGACATAAAATTAGGCTTAATACCTTGATATAAGCTTAGATAATATCTTTATATAGCTCCTTCAAACCCTTCATCATCTGCTAGAAAATTATTAAACCTAAATGGAATATCTTCTTCTCCTTAAGTTGAACATTCCTTTTATAATAATTAGAAAGTTGTCTAAGAATAGAGGCTTCATGAAAGTAGCTTTACTTTCCTTAGACCTCTTCAACCATTCCTCATTTACAAGGGCTCTATCTAGCTTACTTATGCTCCATTATTGGCTCTACTTGTTGCATCTTCTATAGAAATAACCCTTAAATTTTAGGTCAATCACCTTTAATCTCTCTACACATTCTTTTAGGTCCTCTTTGAAGTTTCTTAAGCAAACATTGCCTATAAATTCAGATGGATAGAGACTATTGAAATCTCTATCCATCTGAATTCTAGTCAGATCATGATCCTCATTAATGACATGAATTCTTTTAGGTCCTCTTTGAAGTTTCTAAGGATCATGATCCTTATTAATGACATGAATTCTAATCAAATCATTCCAAATCATTTTCCCTCAGAATCTAAAGTTGTAACTATACATAAAGTAAATAGCTACCACACCTTAGCCTATAGAAACCAAACCTCCAAATGCATCATTTGGTCACTTTCTTGAAGTATATCAACCTTTACCAACTTAGAGTTAAAAATAATCACTATGCTACCATAGTGATGATAATGGTGGTTAGGAAAGAATTCATAGTTTTTGCATAGTCATTTCAGCCTCAAAACATGTTCTTGATTGAATTTTGTTTCTAGGATCCCCCTTAAAACATGTTTATTGTCTGAAATGAAGCCTTTTAAGGACTATTATTTTCTGGGACAGTTGATGCCCCTCATATTACAAGCCACTATAGATATGATGAGGGGGAATGGATGGATCTCTTAGATCTTCCTTTCCTCCTTGAATTCCTTACATTATTTACCACAAACTCCTTTCCGAACTTATCCATTTTATCTTCATCCAAGTTTCTAGCCTCCTCATCATATTTCGGTGTTTGAGTATTCTCATCCTTACTATTTTCATTCTTAATTATTGTTTCCTTTAAGGGGACATTCATTGCATTTACTTTACCCATCATGGGCATTACCTTACTTTGACTGGCTAGGTTGAGCTCTAAATTGGTCCTGCTTTTGTCAACTTTCTTAATTTGCTCCTATCTTACCCCTTTGTTTACTTTGTTACCTAAGTTCATCCTCCCCTCACCTAATATTTATTTCCCCTTTTCTATATCTTTGCTAACCTCTATATTCACTTCGGTATGACTATCCAATTTTATTAGCTCCTCATAATCCCCTTTATCAAACTTCCTACCTGTTGGTCACCACCATTTACCTTGTTTTCTAAGTATAGGTTTCCATTGATATGAAACTTGATAGAATCTTCAAATAAAGTTCCATCTTCCCCGAGTCTCATTAGAAATATAGTGTGCAAAAGTTCACCCCTTAGTTTCATATTGACATACACTCTATCATACCTAATAGATACCTAATTCTTTTCCTTATTGTCATATTTTTATCTATACAAATTGTGCTTCCAATAAAAATAACTGAAGCACTATGTCCTTTAGTGGACTAGTACTCCAAAGGCACATTAAGCAAGTTAATCTATATAGGAATATGTTCATATTTGATAGCTTCCAAGCTTATAATTGGCCTCTATCTTTGAAGAAAAATAGGGAGGTTATATATCTCTTTAGTTCCCTCATGGAGAAAACCTAAACAATATGAGGTTTTCTTCAAATAATAGCACCTCTTGAAGTCCTCACCCTCTCCAGCTCTTGTGAGTCTAATTATTAATTGTTAGGAAAGGAAAGTTAGGAAAGGAGGTCTTCTTCCTATGAAAAAATAATTATTGTTGAAGACCAGCTTATAGCCCCCTCTTTTAGAATTTATACTCCCACAGAGACAACAATACGACCCACTGATTTATCAGAAGGATAATAGCTCAACGGTTCGACAGAATTTCCTCCAATAATGTGCTTCCAATTTAGGGATATGATGAAAGAGATGGTAGTATAGTTCTTATCCTTCTCCTTTATAGAGGTTTCAGACCTTTGAAACATAGTTGGTAACTCCAAAGAGGCTCTTAAGGTAGAGTTTGGGATAAGGGGTGAAGAGGTCATAGGATCCAAGGAGGATTGACTAGGATCATGTATTGTACTGACACTAGCCATAATTAGTAAAGGTCAAAGTAGTAGGCAGTAGCAGGTTTTGTAAGTCTTGAAAATCAATTTCTATTAATGGTAACAATTTTAAGGGTAAAGTAGGTGCAAAATAGAAGGATGAAAACGCCTTCAATGTGATAAAAAGCTTGGTGGGTTGAGAAGGCTCTCGTTTAGAATTGTAGGATTGGTAGTAGGAGGAGGGGAATGAGGCAATAAAAATGGAGACTAAGGAAGAGTAAAGAGCATATTACCGTATAGGGAGGCTATAAGGGGGTTGTAGAGTTTTAAAGAGAAGTGGAAGAAACATTTTGCTATCACATATAAAAAATAAATCACAAAATGGATAGGTTATTTAGGAACACTTTCATTTTTCTAAATGCATATGAAGTAAAAATAAATGACTTAATTTATATGCTTAAAAAAATAAATTTAAATATATGGGTTTTATGGATATAGTTGAATAATAAAAAATTAGAAAGAGATGTATCATAATATTTTTAAAATAATTATATTAAAAATATTATAATCTTATTTAAGTTAAGACTAATTTAAAGTTTAATATTACAATCTTAATCTGTAAATATTATTACATTTTTAATCATTTATAATATCTACCTAGCCTTTTTAATAAAAGGACATTCTAACTGATCAAATTTCAAATAGGAAAATGAGAAATCCCTAAAGGAGTTTTACAAAAGTTATATCTTCCTAAAGACAAATTTTAAGTATAAGAGTAACAATGGTTGAATTATTCATATATTTATTATAAGTGATTAAATTTTGATTATATAAAATTTATCATATATTTTATTTGTTCAAAATATTTAATATTGGAATATTTAAGTTTCAATACAATTTCGTTCGGAAACTATAAATGTTCACAGTAAATTAATGGAATATGAAATACATAAAGAATGAAGATAATTTTTTAAATAAAGTTTAAAATAGAAAATATCAAATCAAAGAAAGATTCAATATGTTTAACTTCATACAATATCTTAAAATTTGATACAAATTCTAAAATTAAAATATGATATTAAAAATTAAAAAATGAGCTTTCGCAAATTTTTGTTGAGAATAAACAAGTATCACTTGTCCGATTAATTCCATCTAGAATTTCCACTGCCCTGTTTATTGGGTAATTTTGGACAAAGCTCTATCCTAATCCTCTGTTGTTATGGATAATATTTTCTTTGCTTTTGATCAGTGATGGCGTGGAAAAGCAGGAAACGACGTCACGTCACATGTAATTTCAGCGACACGCTATCAACTCCTAACAAACTTAACCGCCTCAATACTTGCGACGTCAACGGCACGTCAATGGTCGTACCAATACGCCCCTCTATCTTGGAAGCTTCCTGCTCTCGTCCTTTTGAACGTTGAACTTCCTTCCGGTGGGAACGGTTCTAATAAATCTTTTGACTGTTCTTTCTGCCCTTTCGACCCCAAATTTTGATCAAATGTTAAACTATCTAGCTATGCCCTTTCAAATAATAGAACGTATAGTGGGAAGTTAGACGATAAGTATGAGCAGTTGTTGAAGTAGATGAGTCAAAGTTGAATATTAACAATGATTTCAGTTTATGTAGATAATTGACCAAATAGAAGGAGGAAGTCATTGGCAATGCTTTGCCAATTCCTTAAAAAGCAAAGTGTTCGCACCATGAAGCATTCATGGACATGGTTATCGTAAACTTCGCTGCAATTGAGCATTATAATTTCCTAGTTTTGAAACCATTCCCATTCCCATTGACGTTTACACCACCTAATTTATACTCCAAAGCCTAAAATTCGGTATTACATTAAAGACACCAATTTTTCATCTATTTTAATTAATTTTACTAAAACCTCTTATGTTTCAAATGGGGATAATCTCTTGCTTACTCAAAATTTTTCAAGACTTCTCTTCTTTATTTTTTTCTCTATTAAAAATGTTAACGTAGAATTTTTTTCCATAGCTAAATCATTGAGGAATTACAGGTCAATTAGATTGATTTATTAATTGTATTAATTTATCATATTTATATATCATTATTTATATTTACATATAATAATACGTAATACGTAATATTAA
>JAOQMM010000006.1:15055006-15074101 GCA_027563515.1 Erythroxylum platyclados
CCAACCCGGACGACGCGCAGCCCCGGCCGCTTCGCTGGGCCGTGGGCGAGGAGACGGTGCCCGTCTTCCCCCCCCGCAAGGAGGAGCGGACCGGCAGCCTCGCCGAGGCGCACGAGCGCCAGAAGCGGCTCGACCTCGAGGAGCATTGGCGGCTGCTCTACGTCGCCGCCACGCGCGCGGAGGAGCGGCTGGTCGTGGGCGGCGCGCTCGGCCCGAACCTTAAAATTATAAAATTTTTATCATTTTATTAATTTATCATTTTCACATATTAGTTTATTCTGAAATTGAAGTAAGCCTATAAGACTTGCTTCTTATATGTGCAAGCCTACACAAACAAGGTGCAAACATGTAAAAAGACTTCATAAGTGAGTAATTAATAGTAGTAATGTTGTACTTCAGGTTTCTCCTAGGCAATTCTTGAAAAAAGCAATCTTTTAGAAGTAAAGTTATAGACTCCATACTCAACTAGGAAGTTTGATTGGTCTTTGATTAGGACTTTACTTCTATACGTGGATAAGTCATATCTTGATTAATATTATCTTTATGATTAAAATTAATCTTATTCGTTATGAATCATTAGGGCTCATATTGGAGAAAAATATGGGTCATGTTGAATAAATCTAGCTCATCTTATACACCTTCTAGGGTATATCATTTGCCCCTAGTATTTTTAAGATTTAGATAGAGAATAAAAATTTAAATACATAGGCAGTTGAAACATTGTTCTCTACAGAAAAACTTTATCAAACCCCTTGAAAAGCACCTTCAAATATTATGAAAATATTTTAAAGCAAGTTTGTTGCATGTAAGTTGATAATCAAACAAGAATCAATATTTAAATATTCACCATAAACATCCTTATAGGCATGCGTCAGATATGTTGAGATAGTGAGAATTATCATAAAAATTAACTAAAAACATGCTCTTAGGCCTACATTTAGAATTAGACGAAAGTCATACTTTGAGAAAAGATGTTTTTGCCACTTGTATAGAGGTAAAATGTCTCTTAATATCGATCATTGATCTAGGTCAATATTGATTGTCCATCTTTATATATAAGGCACATGATGTGAAAAGTTCACTTTCAATGTTCTCCAAAATTTAAGCAAGCTTTCTTAAGAGTGAAACTGTATTTACTTTTGTTTATCCATTTGCTTTTGAAAGAAGAAACAATGTTAAGAAGCTTTGAGAGACTTATTATATCCCTAAAGTAAGATTGAATCCTTTCCTTTACTTTTACAATATAAAGAGTAATAGGGATGTTATTAGGATTAGCTTAGGTAGTGACATAAGTTCTAGGCTGCCTTTTAGGATATCCTAAGAACCTAACACAGTCAAGTCTGGGAAGAGACTTTTTCTAAGAAACTCTTCTTTAAACTCCTTACTTATAAACTTTAATGAGAGCTTTGAAGTAAGATTAAAGCTTAATAAGCTCAATAGTCTAGAGTTCAAGATGATGAGTGAGAAGTTTAATATTCCTGAGGATATATGGGTTAGATAACTAGATGAAGATGATAATATATGTTACCCTAGACTTAGTGAGATGATATTTATTACAATGCCTTTAAGAGTGAGCTTTAGTTTCCTATTCATCCAACAATCCTATAAATTATTGATTCAACAGACTAAGTTTCAACCAACTCCATTAGTAGGCCTTAAGCCTATTAGTTGGATTCATAGTCATATGAAACATTCAAAAGGTTCCTTTAAGCCATAAGTTGTTATAGTTCAAGTATTAGTGTAGACTTGTCGAGACCTAAAGCGAATGGTATATCTTACGCACAAGTTGTACATGTCAGTTGCTAATAATTCACAAAAGGTTACATAGATAGAACAAATTGATTTTTCTATAAAATGAGACAATCCTATGGACCTTTAGGATTGTCTAGAGGGGACTAGATGAAAGTTTTCTCAGTAGGATAAGAACAGCCTTGAAATTCCTTAACTAGAAATTAGTAATCTCACTTACTCTCCTCAACCTTGAGAGATACTCTTATCTAAATCGAGCCTAATCCAATTAAGGTATCTTGTAAAGAAGAAATCCTTATAGGTTTCTTTTTTCCCACTGTGCTTCTCTTTTCAAATATTAAAGTTCTTACTAATAACTTTGTTATTATGATGATAGCTATAAATACGAATAAGATGCTTACGAGGAAATTGATGATCAAGGATAAAGGCATGTTAAGCTCATCTTCAGGTGAGAATAAGACGAATAAAAATGTGATTCATAATGATAAAGCCATAATCATCAAGCCCGCCCCTTCCTCCTTATCTTCTCCAAGTTGCTTCCCTCAAACCATGGAGAATATTATTGCTTTTTATATGCCTCATATGTCTCATGAAGAGAATAATCGCTTCTTTCACAATTCAATATGAGGAAGGGTGATATAGTGAGATGGTATTGAGATGTTTTGAGGGATGGTGACACTCAAGAATAGGGCTAACTTGGAGGACAATGATATGGACTTCATCTACATATTCTAAGAAAGGCGTTTGGTTGAGGTGAGTTTAATTGGTTCATTGTAACTTTCCCTTTCTCTCTTCCACCCTAACATTTATGTTTTCCTTTTCCAGTATATCTCTTCCATATTTATAGGCTACAAAAAGATGTACATGGAGTTAGGAAAAACATTAAAGGAGAAAAAGGATGTTGAGGGTGTAACCTAAAAGTCCTATAAAGACCTCAAGGCTGAGAAGTAGGTTATTTAAGAGTAACTCTTCAAGCACCTCGATAAGCTCGAAAGGGAAAATGTTGGGCTGAAGTGGTAAAAAGTGGTAGGAATTTAGTAAATACTCGTACCATTATCTATTCAATTAAATAAAATTTAATTGGGTTGTAGATGAAAACTAAATCTAAAAATAAACTAGCAACTAATAAAGACAAAATGAAGCACGTAATCAAAAGAAAAAAGAAAGATATGAATGCTATTTAGATAATAAGAACTTCTCCTAATATCATTGATGTATTTATGATTCAATTTATTAAGAGGGTTTTAATTTGGAACCATGAATATCTTTTTTAGATTATGAAATTGCTCTCTCTTGAATTATAACTAACTATTCTTAAGTTGATTAATCGATATCTCTATTCGATTAAAATACTAAAGAACACATTAAGGTTCATGAAATTTACTAAAAAGATTGACCATAATACTAGAGGATACATATAACCCATATCTTTAGTACTTCATACAACTCCTAATATCTAAGTCATGGTCCCCTCATATATAAGTTCACTTGAGTCATTCATATGCAAATTAGTAATTGATATAATCATCAAGATAATTAATCATTAAAAATAATTAAAAATATTTCTTATAAATAAAATTTCGCTTTATAAATAAAATTAAGCTAGTCCATATGAAGACAATACTAGGATTCCTATCTAAATGTATAAAAGAAACTAGCTAATAATCATCTTTAAACCAAAAAAATAAAAAAATAAAAAGAGTTCTAAAGTTGATCTCAATATTCCAATGTGAGATCTCAGTTGTTGGGATGATTTTAATCGTCTTTTCCCTTGAAAATGACTACTTCATGCTTCTATAGTTGTTTTTCTCTCCCTTGGTGACTAACTATACGTTTAAAATGAAAGAGTATGAAAATGATTATTAAAGTTAAGGTTTCCATATCTATTTATAAGCTGTTTAGTTAGCAATATGACCTAGGATATAACCATGTTTTAGGTTGTGTATCTCCTGTTTTTTGAAATCTCAAAAAATAAAAGTTTTAGATCTCCTTTCAAGATTTTTAGAGATACTTCAATCATCTTAATTAGAGTTTGGATGAGAAATTAGTGACCAGTTTAAAAGGCTATGGTCAAGCTACCTTGCAAATATAATTGAATAGAGAGACATAATCTTTGACATGCTGGTATCCTAGGTTATGTACCTTTATGTAACTTTGTGAAGATAGACATAGTCTCAAATATGGTCGTATCTTTGACTATGGATCTTTTTGTAACTTTTCTCTAGGAGGTACATGAGCTGAGACACAACCATGTATCTTTTTAAAACTTTCTCTTGCCATATGACCTCCTTTTAACCCATGTATTAGATTGTGTCTTCATCTCTAAGTTATCTAAAAGGAACATAGGCTAATACACAGTTGTTTGACAGTTTGTGTAGCCAAAAATATTGTTTACTTCATATTTTCATATTTAAAATTCTTTAATTCTTGGAAAAGCTTATCCCAAGGCAACATCTACTTAAGTACTTAAAAATATAAGATAAACTTATTAATCTAAGGTAATTTAGGCATAAAACAAAGCGTAGAGCATGAAATTAACATCTACTCTATTTTAAGTCCAGTTATATTAGTTCTTTACTATTAGCTATTGAATCAATTAATGACATTTGTAAACTATTTACAAAATGTCGTCCCACCTTGGCCAAGGATTTCTAGATTCAATACTAATTAAGAACAATGAAACATTCTCCCTAATTACTTTAGGATAATGAATCCTATCTTGATCACTCCCCTATCTCTATATAGTTCATGCTACATTTAATGACTACCAACTGAGCTATCCTCGACTAGAACATGTCATAAGTAGTATCAAAACATAGTAATCCCTATACAAGATAACTTTGGAGATCTCAAGTTAAAAGATCACTTCTATAATTATCACAATGAGAATTTTCATTGACATACAGGTAATACTCCAAATGGATTTCTCATATGGGCTCAGTTTAGTGAACTTATTCTCTAACAAGCACTCACATGCTTATTTAAGTATCTCTATACTTTAGCCTATAAGATCGACAACTTCCTTCATAAGGAAAAATATAACGTGTACTAGTCTTTTACTTTTTTTAAATGTTCAGTCTTAATATAACAATAATAACGAATAATATAGAGATAATACATAAATGCAATATGAATCTCATAATTATAATCTCATCATAATTTCATTTGCAATGTATATTTATCTCATAGACTTTATGCATTTGAGCATGTATAAGATAAAAAAATGCTTTTAAATTATTTTGTCACTAAATTACAAGTATAAACCAACATCTTATGCCATACCTGCACAATATTGTGAAATATTCTTTAAGTTTAAAATGACATCTCGATCCTTTTTTGTCTTTACTTTCATATAATCGACATATGCTTTCATATTCCTCCCTAGTTGCTTATCGTGAGCCATGTTTATTGACATTTGATAATACATTTTTATATTATTTGTTAATATTATCACATAATAAATAAAATTTTAATGAAAAACTTAATTTATTATCATATTAAACTAATGAATATATTATTAAAAATTAATAAGTAAAATAAATTATTTATTATTAATGAAATAAATTAATATTATATATTATATATTATTATATTTTAATAAGATATATAAATATGGTAAATCAATAAAATCAATAAATTGATCAATATGTTTGACACATATCACCCTTATAGTTCATTAATTCCTAATTATTTCATGTGATGTGGTTGTTTAAATGGAGAAAGTTCACTTTGAGCATGCTTTATTTTTAACAAAAAATAAATGAGAGGAGTAAGAGAGAATTTTAGATAAATATAAAAATTTTTCATGAAATGTTTATTAATAAAATTTTAGTAAAATTACATGACAAATTGATTTTTTACTCTTTAAATGGTGAGTAAATATTTCATTTTTACATTATAGTGAAATTTAACTCAAATGATACCCTAATAATATGTTCTATAGAGCTAAGGCTTTATTATTTCCATTAAGAGTAGGAATGGCAACATAGTTTGACTGAATTATCAAAAGCAAACTGTTTTGGTCTATAGGTATCCCAAAAAAAGTTTTAAGTCAAACCTAAACCGTTAAGTAATGAGCGGTAGACTGAACCGCGGCGACCTAACAGCAGGCTCAATAAGGACCAGACCTAATCCATTATCGGACTTACATGGTGGTGTCAGACTTTAAGGGTGCTCTGCTCTTATTTTACGTGTGAAACGTTTGACAGTTATGTCCAAAAAACATGACAAAAGAAAGAGTAACCAAGCGGTTGGGAAGTTCACATCCTCTAAAATAGTCAAAGTTTCAAATTTCGTCCAAAATTGTCGCCTTTTAAAGCCATCTAAACTTCTCGAAATCTTCCTTATCAAACTTGTCCATCTCTTGAATTAGCTTCCCTCCAGTATTACGTTTCAACTTTGTGATTGCTTTCAATTTTCTCTACATATATATTACTCGCTTCTCTTCAGAAACAAGAAACCGCGTAGACATATCTAATACTTCTCCGCAGGTTTGACAGGATCTTCTTGTTCAATCTTCAAAGATGGAGCAGAGTACAAGCAACAGCAGCAACAACACCAATCCTCCAGTTCACAGTCAAGTAATGAAGATAAAGCAAGAATCAAACTTTAAGATCATGGATTGGTATCTGGGACAGCCTGAGCTCCGACCAGTCCTCAGCGCCCGTCAGTTCTCTCGCTCTCCTCTTGGATTAACAGGGAGACCCATCTCCGTTGGCGACTCTTAGAATCGAGGAAGATGGTAGTTTTATAGCCTTTTGGGTACTTTATGGTATATATTACGATTTTATTAGTAGTTGGGCTTTACGAGTACATGCAGTTTTCATCCCCCCGTTGTTTTTTCCATCTCTTCTATCATGTAACCTGCTTTTCTGGGCGTCTTTTGTAGATAACCACTCTATTATGCTGTAGTTTTAGATGATTGAATTACTGTAATAAAAAGTTTGTAGTTGGCAAAGATTTTATGAATTTGTACAGTCTTGTCATAGTTTCACACCTCTGCGAGTTTCTTTGGACATTTAATTGAAGGGATGCTAAAATATATGCTTTGTTGAGAGTTCTATTGCTACCTGTTTCCAGTTTAGCCTATGGAAGTTGCCAATCGGTGCTTTTTGATCTTTGGTATGGAAAAAGACTCGAACAGACTAATGTATCAGATCTCTTTGTTCTGTTCTAAACAGGGAATCTGACAAACATTCTGCAACTAAATATTTCCTTTTCATAGAACATTGAATTCTCTTCTTTCCCTTTTTCTCGCAAAAGCTTGGAACACTTAAAACCTGTTAAAGAGGTCAAAGGCAGTTGGACAAATATTCAAAGTTCAAAACAAAACTTGAAGATTCTTAGTTAGGGATTAGGATTTTATATGGTAATATGATTAGACTGAACGAGTTTATTTAGTTGTATTTGATACTTAGGATTAGATTTCAGTAACTAAATACCAAACTCTTCGTAAGCAAGAGAGGCAACAAGTTCAGAAATGATCGAATAACTTGGTTGACATCTGATTGCTAAACTGTTTCTTCTTTTTTAAGATTACAAAGAAAACAACACCAGCACCTACTACCCCATGACTTCTAGAAAAACAACTATAATTACGAATGATCAAACTTTTTTCAGTCTTTATCAAACATCAAATTAACATCTAGAAATTTTAGATTTCACCAGTGAAGGAAATTAAAGGAGAAAAGGTGGAATGTGACTTTATCTTGGAAGTTTACGTTTAGCTAGACTCTGCTTATTTTAACAGAGAATTATAAGACAGGGAGAAACGAAACTTTGGGCCTCGGAATAGACAACATAAGATAGGTATAAGAATAAGTTTCCATGAGTTATAGGGACTCTAAGAGCATTCACTAATCACGACTCATAAACTAATGGAATTGCTAGCAACTTAGCTGATTCTCTAGGAAATTACAATATAGATAGACATGATCTTGTTATTATCATATGCATCATTAATTAAATCAATTACTTGAATTTGATTTCATATTAATTAATTTCTATGGTTAAAGAACACTTGTAAGAAACTTTTCTAAAAAAAAAAATCTTTTTGATTTAAGATTTTTCAAATGATAATTATCAATCTTTTAATTGATCATAAACCTTTATATATAAATATCATCAACTTTATTAACTGTTATTTAACAGTTAAGAATCAAAAGGTTACACTTCATAACTCATCAAGTATATCTTTTTATTTGTCTAATAATCCGTGCAACGGGACGAGAGTTCATAGTCATATATCCATTAGGAATACATGAAGTTTCAATTAATAAATTGATCTTTGAGTAGATTTTTTATGCTATATCTTAGGTCATATTTTACATTTTAATCTCCTTTTGTCTCATTTATTTCATTATATCGTAAATATATTTAATTTTCTTACTAAGAGTCATTTAAGATTTGCTACTTTATAATCTTAACTGAAGACTATGTTCGATACGAGAGTCCTAAAGGTATGCTATGAGCCTTTTTTAAGTTTCAACATCCAGGGTCTCACACAATGTAAGTTAATATATTAAGACTTACATTAATCCCTTTTCACAGTCATTTTTGTACACATAATAAGTCATATGCTATAATATTAACTCTTGTTAATTTGGAAATTATGTCTTTTATAAATGTAATACCGTACAGATACTTAATTTTAACTTAAGTTCATTGTATACTTATAAATTAATCTCTTTGAACTCTCATCTAGCAAAGTAAGACATATATGGTGGCCATATGATCACTTTAAACTAATTTCCTTTTGACTTATGTCAGCTTCGCAGTTTAAGTTTATTGCTGTAGCTCTCAATTATCATCTTGATAATAAACTTAACACCTATCGCATCTCCAGCCATCACAAATATTAAAGGCTATTAACCTTGTAAGAAGGCCAATCTTTTACTTGACAAACAATGTCAAGATATATTTGTATTTATACATGGCAATAAATTGAATAAACATATATGGAGAAATGTAATCAATTATATTTCAATATCTACATAATCCTAGTGATTTTATAGGCCCAATGTATGTACTCGAGAAATTGCCATATCTTGTATATATATATATACTTTATATTTACTTCTCCTTATGTAACTATATCTTTCAAATAATTATATTTGGTATTTATATGCTTGGTTTTACAATGAAATTTAGGATTTTTAGTATAAGTGATTATTGCTTGACTAGCACAGCTAATTATTACTGGATCAATCTCTCTTTAAGTAACTCCCAAACTAAAAATTGTCTAAGTTACACAACTTCTTGTACTACTACTGAAAATGCTATAAATTTATCTTCAATTATGGATAAGACAACACATGCTTATTTCTTACTTTTCCATGATATATCACCGTTGTTGGATAAGAAAACAAATCCAAAGACATATTTTCTCTCATCTAATCTGTATATCTTTATATACGTAGGTTGTTGACTTAATAACAAAATTTACAATTAACAATACCTTTTAGATACCTTAATATTTACTTTACTGCTTTCCAATGTGCTTGTCCTAGATTTTACTTATATCTGCTCACCGTTCCAACAACTTAATAAATACCTGGCCTTATACACATAATGAACTTCAAACTATACTGGAATAGGGAACTTTTTTATTTATTCCCTTTCTTGTGGAGTAACAAGAAATATGATAACATAAAAGATGGATAGCATATGAGATGCTGACTATTTTGAAGTAACTCAAGAGTCTCCGCACACTCAACGCTTGATGACTCATATAACAAACTTTGTTCATATGCTTGGCAATCGTCAAATTTAAGAGTTATGGTTTGTCGATTTATCTTTTTCAGCAAAATAGCGCCAGCCAGCCCTAGTGGTTTGTTGGAGGTTACTCATCCAATAACCAGGACAGGGGCTTGGTCTTGCTCGGTGAGTCTCTGTCGTGATGTCAAGAATGCCATAACTGCGATTTTAAGTTTTAACGCATATTCGAGTTAATTGAGAGATGTGTATTTCTAGTTTGATTAAAAAGCAAATTAAAAAATGAGCATCCTTCAAATTTGGCATGAAAATGTGGCAACAGTCACCGTCCATAGTTTATCTTTTATTATTATGTTACTCTTTGTAATGTGTTATGAACAAGCCAATTTTTTGACTAGTGTCAATAGTCAGCTAACAGCTAAAGTTGTTACGTTGGGATGGGGAAGCTTCTCTACCCAGGCAGAATTACTGATGGAGACGCATGAAGTGACAGAGACATCGTATGTTTGTCGAAAATGGAAATAGAAATGCACTAATACCACAAAGAAATGCAGATGCTTGCTGTGTCTGTTTGTGGTTTCCAGAGCATTGTCGTCTCTGCAGCCATAGAGGTGACCACATACGGGTCCACGCTAGAGGTTGGCCTTCTGTCCTCAATATAGCCTTTGCCCTCCCTCTCTGTCTCCCTCCCTAATCTCACTGATGCTCGACGATTTGCTACACCCTGTCAAATTCAATGACATGATTGTTAAGTTCATTACCAACACTAAGAATCTATTGCTTGCTTCACTGAGAAATCTTTAAGTCAAGCTAATAAAAACTTCGCCACGTTTAAACCGTGTTCTTACCCATGAAAATGTCTTACTGTCAGCTGTTTTGAGGCATCCAGTCAATCTGCGCTCATTCCTACCCCAAAAGCAGCAATATGTTCCATGTGTTTCAGTTTAAGCTTTTCAATGGCCTTTTTAATGACTTCATAGCCTCTAGGATTCCTCATAGATTTTGTGCTGAAAATTAAGTAGCAAGTTTTCATTAAATATTTGATGGAAGTGGATACCAAATGGAAGTTCAGTCATAGACTTATTGTAATTGTAAGCCATCAAAACTAAATTACCTTTAGTGTGAGAACCAGCCCCAATCCATTCACCCTGCAGACATGTAACAAACTAAGGATTTTCATTTCCTCGCTACATCAAGAATCATGGTGGCCAGAGAACAACTAACCTGGATAGGTTTGGGGTCGAGGAGAGAACTACTCCAGCCCCTGGAGTGGAAAGAACAAGGAAGATATGTAAATTATTTGTCAATATTAATCAATATAAACAGGAACACACAAACAGTGATTGTAAAGTAACAACTTACCACTAAGATGTATCGAGCAACCCACAACTCATGTCTAGCTGTGATGCCGACAGCAGGACCAACTTGGAATGACATGGATGGGAATTTATCTCTTAATATCGCTGTAGGAAAGTACAAAATGATAAAGAATCCTATGTGTAACGATCAGGCATCACTTCTACATTGACGCCAGAAATGTTAATCCCAGCATAGAGGCAAGCTTTATAATGACAATAAACAATGACACATCCAAACGCCTTTATCAGCTCCAACGTCACAACAGTAAGGGCCCTGTTTTGAGCAAGCAAACATATGCATAAGATGGTTGACATATCTTGGTTAAAGTTAAGACCAACTGGCAAGTGATTGCTACCCCAAGAGCCAGAAAAAGAAAAGCTAATCTATGATGTACATTTATAGAAACTGTGACAGAAAATACTTAACGGAAACACAAATAGAAAAATAAACCAATCAACTCAGTATTCAGGCTGTTGAATTTTCACATATAACCTAAGGACAAAGATAGATACTTAGTATTTAATAAAATACTAATAACTGTGAAGGCAAAGGAACAGTACCTAAGGCCCTGGGAAACCACCAAGAGGCCACCCAGTAGGCCAATGTATATCTTTCAGCAATAAGGTATATTTTTGCTCTCTACCATACCTGTAGCTTTATAGTAAATATTAATTTAACAGGACCTATAACCGAAAGGAGTAAAAGAGAGAAAAGGAAACAGAAAGTGCAAAATGAAGAGAAAAAGGAAGTATACAAGAAAGAATCCATTAAAATGGGGTATAACAGATATACCAGGGCTCTTCAGCAGCAACATCTGGGTGGCTGAAAATTTTTGCAGCGTTACGCCTTTTATTTGTTCGAATTGCTTGTCCAGCTGGAGTGCAAGCATCACACGTCATCTATGAACCAAAGACTAGTAAAGTATACAGATAAAGACAGAGTTAATTTCCAATTGGTGAACAAGTTGTTGATTAAGAAACCAAGCATGATTATTTAACAAGGTAAAGGGACCTACTAAGATGTTGTTGCCTCTCCTAAGTCCTAAATGGGTCCGATATTGCTCGGGGGCTATTTTACACAAATCAAATCGAAGTAGATCCACTCATCAGAAAACAAATTCCAACAAACTAACACATGACATAGCGCGCAATCAGCGAGAAAGAGAGAGAATAAAATGACTTCACTATCTTCTCCGGGAGCTTGACCAGTGCTTGAACCGTCATAGTTCCATTTAGGAAGCTTATTGGGATCACCTACCGGACCATTCAGAGTCTATTTAAGTAAATCAAGAAAACCAATCAAAGGAAATTCATAATAATAAAACGAAGATCATCAAGGGATAGACAATGATTAAAGAAAAATCACGACTTCAAACTAATTCATCAAGAATACTGAAACAAGAATACCCTGGCTTTGCTGAGGAGGTCCACATCATATCCACCGATCCTGTACACGTAAAGATCAAAACTTTAGAGGCAACAGATAAAATTAATGCAAGCCCATCCAACAAAATACTTACAGAAGGCATTCAATGCAACCAGAATGGTTCGAAAACCAAAACCGTTAATACCCATAATACATAAAGCGAATACGGCTAAATAAATGGTCGTGGCTGTGGAATATGCAGTGAACCTTCACCACCTCTCCAACAAACTTCTATCGAACAGTTCGTCGGTGATAGCTTCTATATATCATTTCAACCCCTCAAATTTCGTAGACGCATTGTTAATCTCCATTTCTTGGTCCTCTCTTTTATTTCATTCAAACTGAAACCACATTGAAATTTCTTTGATTGTTCTGATGAGCTCAGAAGGCGCTGAGAGGTACCTGAAATCAACCCATAAACCTTCAATTTCTTTGTCTTCTAAACCGGAGATAACACCGTCAGTGAGTGGCTCTTATCATTTCCTATATAGGTCTTCTTTTGTAGAGGAGATAAGCGTCTCTGCTTCTTCTTTAACAGATTTCAAGGCGTTCTCTGCTTTGATTTAACGTTTGAAAGGAAGTAAAGAAATAATGATTTAGAGGAGTTGAAAAACACATATGAGTTTTTGTTTGTATTAATTTTCTATGTTCAACAAAAATTAATACCCATATGGTAAAAAAAAAATTTAAATAAGCCGTTTTAGGATCCATATATATTTTTTTGGAGAAGGTATTAGCATTCATATTTGGGAGACGCCTACTTGGCATTGTAAACTTCAAACTTCAGTACATGCAATGTATATGATATTTATCACAGGCTGTATATTCTAGAAAAACCATGTAACTGTTCCCACCATTTTGCTAGAGAGTGTAGCGTTAGTTTTCTTGTATATAAACTATAAAGACATCTGTAACAACAAAAGAATATAGGTGATTCTTCTTCTACAAAGGCTTTAGTTCTAGTTATTTTCTGTACCAAATATTAAGCAAAAATGATTACAGATATTGTAATTGTACATGGTATCAGAGCCAATCAACTTACATCGTTCTTGTTGTCGCTGTGATCTTCTCCTCTGTTATACTTTGTTTATGCTGCAATTGTTGTAGCATTTCTATCAAGCGTTTCCGATGGCTGGAGTCAATGGTGGTGCAGAAACCAATCTATTTCAAACACATAGAGACAGAAATGATGGAGATCCACTACAACTACAAGGATCAGACCATCCAGGTATGATACTTGTATCATCTTCTCTCATCAGAGAGAACTATCTCTCATGGTCTAGGTCTATGCAAATAGCATTAGGAGCTAAGGAGAAATTAGGATTTATAAATGGTAAATGTTTCATGCCTGAGGAGAGTAGCCCAGAATATGAACAGTGGTTAAAGATGGACTGTATGGTAAGGTCCTGGATTTTGAATGCCATTTCGAAGGAACTGGTTGAAGCCTTTATATACACAAAGAATGCTAAGCAATTATGGGATGAGTTGGAAAAGAGATTTCGGGAAAGCAATGGCCCCATGATTTATCAAATCCAAAGAAAGATCAACTCGATCTCTCAAGGGAACATGAGGGTTACTTGTTATTACACTAAAATGAAGAAACTATAGGATGAATCGAATGTCTGATGCCAATTCCACAGTGTACTTGCGGTGCAGGTAAAATTGTAATGGAATTAAGCACAGTAAATAGACTGGTTCAATTCTTAATGGGACTAAATGAGTCTTTCGATCATGTAAGAAACCAAATTTTGTTGATGGATCCGATACCAAACATCAACAAGGCGTACTCAATGCTGTTGAGGGTTGAAAAACAAAGAGAAGTGCATATGGTGATAGGAGATATCGCTAATCAAAGTGTCATGTTAACAAGAACAGGTCAAAGCTTCAAAAAAGGGAATGGGAATAGCAAGACTAAGGTCAAAGAAAGTAGTCAGTGGCATAACAAGAAAAGGGAATCCAAGAAGAACAGATATTGTGATTACTGTCGTGCAGAAGGGCACCTAAAGGAAACCTGCTTCAAGCTATACGGTTATCCTGACTGGTTCAAAAATTTTAAGGAGCAGAAGGGGAATAATCAATCAAGATTGGTGGCAAATGTGGTTAATACACCACTTGATGATATTGATGAGAATGAAGCCTAAAGAAAAATGCCTAGTTTAACTACAGAATTGACCAATGATATAGAGCAAGAAGTGATGAAATTTTTAAAGGGAAAAGCTACTCCAGATAACCACCACATCAACTTTGCACACTTGGGAGACTTTGCAGGTACCATACTTAATCATGCATTTAATTCTCTTGCATTTATTGAACCTACTACTTGGATCATTGATACGGGAGCTTCCAACCATATGACCTCTAACCTAAGCCTATTTGACGGACCGTTACCGTTAAAGGAACTAAACCCAGTATACCTACGTAATGGATCTGTCAAGTAGGTTCACCACACTGGTGATATAACTTTGACAGGTACCTTAAAGCTCACCACTGCATTACATGTCCCTAGCTTTAAGTTCAACCTGTTATCAATTCATAAACTCACAAACTCAACCCAAATCAAGATTACCTTTTATCTATGTTGTTGCCTGTTTTAGGACCTGATGACTGAAAAAGTGCTAGCAGTTCGCAGAGTTGTAGGGAGTTTATATGTGCTGGACGGATCTAGCTTCTTGAAAAATACTATTGATTTCTTTGTACTCAAAGTTGAACAAATAAAACCTAGAGCCTTAGATGTCCATTACCAGAAACGAATAACATGTAATTCTACAAATAATGCTTATACTCAAGACTTATATTTGTGATATATCAGACTAGGATATGCTCCCCAATTTGTTCTCAGACATATTTCAGCTATTTCTAATAATCCAGAGTCTTGTATATTATTACCCTGTGACATGCCAAATATCAAAACAGCAGAGGGTCACTTTCAATATAACCTCATCCACATCTAACCATATCCTTTACCTTATACACATAGACTTATAAGGACCATATAAAACAGTTTTCATTACTGTTTCTCATTATGTTTTGACAGTAGTAGATGATTGTAGAAAAGCCACTTGGACTTTCCTATTGCAAAATAAAGCACATACCTATAAAACACTCATAAACTTCATCTCCCTGGTTGAAAATCAATTCCAAACCACTGTCAAAGTTGTTAAGAGTGACAATGGTACATAGTTTATCAATTCAGACTGTGCCAAATTGGTTCAAAACAAAGGAATATTGCATCAAAAGTCATTTCCTTATTCTCCCCAATAGAACGGTGTCGTGGAAAGAAAACATAAACACCTTCTACAGATTGCTAGGTCCCTAATATTCCAATCTAAGCTACCAAAGAAAATTTGGGGAGATTCTATTCTTATAGCCACCTACATTATCAATTGACTACCTACACCCTTACTTCACTGGAAATCACCTTACGAAATTCTACACAACAACCCACCAGTTACTGAAACCTAAAACCATTTAGATGCTTATGCTTTGTTACAAACACTACTCCTTATAAAGATAAATTTGAGGCAGGATCTTTTAGGTGCATTTTCATAGGCTATGTTGTCACAGGTCGAAAAGCCTTTAAACTATATGATCTCCATTCCC
Source organism: Erythroxylum platyclados (assembly GCA_027563515.1). NCBI lineage: Eukaryota > Viridiplantae > Streptophyta > Magnoliopsida > Malpighiales > Erythroxylaceae > Erythroxylum > Erythroxylum platyclados. Next base: position 15,070,853 of record JAOQMM010000006.1, read on the forward strand.
ATAAGATTTTTGTATCCAAAGATTTCCTATTCTAAGAGAAAAATTTTCCTTTCCAAACTATTCCTCACAGTGACTCCACCATAACCACACCACTACCCATTATTTCTCATCTTGATAATACTCACTTGCAATCAATTCTTGAATCACCCACCGATCTTACATATCCCAATCCTTACATTAATAACTCAAATGTTGAGAACATGTCTTCCATTATACCTCAAACACTTAACCGTAACCCACACCCCAATGACCCAAATCATACACCAAACAAAACAACCTCTACATTACCAAGAAAGAGTTCCAAAATCAAAACTAGATATGTCCAGTTACGTGATTATGTTTCCAATGCAACTACACCTACTGCTACACTTTATTCAATACAGATTCCTAAATCAGGTAATTCATATACTCCACCTATTTTTCCTTACGTTAATCCCCCATGTTTCAGCTCTTCATACATGATATTCTTAGCTAACATATCTTGTATCCAAGAACCCAGGACCTATAGTTAAGCAAAATTAAATGTTGATTGGGTTAGGGCCAAGTCGTACATGGGAACTAACTACTTTACCTCCCACAAAAGGGCCACAGGATGTAAATGGGTATATAAGTAAAATTTAACCCTGATGGAGGCATTGATAGGTACAAATCTAGGTCGGTTGCAAAGAGTTACAACCAATGAAGGACTTGATTACCATGATAGCTTCTCTCTAGTTGCAAAACTTGTCACTGTAAGACTTTTCCTTGCTATCGTTGCTACAAAAGGATGGGCCCTTCACTAGATTGACATCAACAATGCTTTCCTCCATGGCACCATTGATGAAAAGGTATTCATGACACCTCCTGAAGGATACGATAAAGCCAAGCCTGGAGAAGTGTGTAAGCTGGTTAAATCTCTCTATGGCTTAAAGCAAGCCTCCATACAGTGGAACAAAGGGTTCTCCGCTAAACTCCAACGTTGTTATGGCTTCAACCAGTCGAAGCATGATCATTTTCTTTTCACTATGCATACTACTTCTTGCTTTTTGGCTTTAATTGTATATGTAGATGATGTTCTTATCACAGGCCCCAACAAAGATTCCATCCTTACTGTCAAATCTTTCCTACATGTCGAATTCACTATCAAAGACTTGGGGCCAGCTTGATACTTTCTGGGGATAAAAATCGCTAGATCATCCACTGGAATCTACTTAAACCAAAGAAAATATATCTTGGACACCCTTGATGACGCTAGACTAAAGGGTGCTAAACTAGTATCTACTCCATTTCCCTCTTCTCTTCAGCTTATAGATTCTCAAGATAATCTTTACCTAGATCCTACTCAATACTAACGCCTAGTTGGATGCTTACTCTACCTCAGTCTCACAAGACCTGACATTTCCTTTGCAGTTCAACAACTAAGTTTGTTTATGCAGAATCCTCAATTGTCATACTGGGAAGCTGCAACCCATGTCCTTAAATACTTAAAAGGATGTCCTGCCCAAGGTCTCTTCTTTCCCAGCTACAATAACCTTCAGCTACAGAGATATTGTGATGCAGATTGGGCCATTTGTCCATTTACATGTAAATCCATTAATGGATATTGTATTTTTCCTTGGTAACTCACTCATATCCTAGAAATCAAAGAACCAACCCACCATTTCACTTTCTTCAGCTAAAGCCGAATATAGAAGTATGGCCACCACAGTATGTGAACTACAATGGATCTCCTACTTACTCCAAGACTTCAACCTTCCACCACAACTACCTATTACACTCTTTTGTAACAATCAAGCTACCCTACACATTGCTACTAATCTAGTCTTCCATGAGTGAACAAAACACATTGAAATCGAATGTCATTTAGTCTGAGATAAACTCCAACAAGGTTTCATCACAACTCAACATGTACATTCAAAGTTTCAGCTCGCAGCTCGCAGATCTTTTTACAAAGAGTCTACCAGCCTCAACCCTTACACATCTTTCGTTCAAGTTGGGCTTGGTAGATTTCCACCAATCTCCAACTTGAGGGGGTGTAAACTTCAGGACATGCAGTTTATATGATATTTATCACAAGTTGCATATTTTAGAAAAACCATGTAATTAATTTTTGGATAACTATTCCTGCCATTTTGCTAGAGAGTGTAGCATTAGTTTTCTTGTATATAAAGACATCTGTAACAACAAAAGAATATAGGTGATTATTCTTCTACAAAGGCTTTAGTTCTCGTTATTTTCTGTACCAAATATTAAGCAGAAATGATTACAGATATTGTAATTGTACAGCCATGCCATGTGTCATGGTTAATGGTATAAATTATGTTATTCTTCAAATGTTGGAGTGTAAGTTGATATTAAAAATAACAAGAAGACTTTCTTAATTTTTTTATGCAAAATATTAAAAAGCAATTTGCTCCTTTTGTTAAAATAATTAAGTTACCTAACATTGATTATATAAATAAAAGGGAGTTTTCAATTAAAATGGGTAACTAAAAAATAGGTAAATGATGTTAAGAAAATGTTATGCATTAAAACTATAAAAGGCTCAACCAATGTTTAGAATTTCATATCATATAGGATAGTGTCAAAAATGATAAAAAAATTATCATTCGTTAAAAACATAAAAAGGCTTAATTTCATATCATGTTGGTTGATATAAAAGATGATACAAAAATTATTTTGCACCTTATCAAATTACGGTAATAGGTTATAAAAAATTTTCAAATAGTACAATATTTTTAAATTTTATTATTGGATCTAAAATAGCATATTTTGTATTAAATTTAATATATAGATTTATTAAAATATATCTACAGGTAGAGCCATCATTAATGTTAGTGATTTTAAACTAGTTCTTAGGGTGGGAGAACAAAAGGTAACTTTTAAAATATCTGATTTTATAAGACGTGCTATTGAGTGTGATAATTCCTGTTATTTTATTGATGTTAATGATTTTGTAACTTTAGACATTGTGGAAGAAATTGTGTCTAATGACATGCAAGAATTGTCTATGACTCAAAATGAGGATGAACATTAAGATAATAAGCTCTTCATGAGAACGAAAGAAGTTGAGAAAATACACAGAAATACAAAGACAAGGTCAACATCGTTTATTGAAGAACCATCAGAGTTAAAGTTGAATACACTCCCTAATCATCTAGAATTTGCATTTCTTGAGAAGATTTCAAAATTACCAGTAATTATCACTTCAACTCTAGAGGTGGCACATAAGGAAAAACTATTGAATGTTCTTAAGGAACATTAAAGGGC